>PVIU01016783.1:0-43986 GCA_004026605.1 Ondatra zibethicus
GGTCACAGAATGAGCTTCTCTACCTGGCTTTTTGTGTGGGTCCTGGGAAACAGCACAGGTCTTCATGCTTGTACAAGCAGCATTTTATCCATGGAGGCATCTCCCCAACCCCCTGATCCAAGACAAACTTGCTTCCAGGTGAAAATTTGTAGTAGGTATGACTCAGTGAATGGAAGATAATAATAACTGCCAAGAAATGAAATAAGGGGCTCTTAAATGTCCTTATTTATGACTTTAAAGTTTGAAAAATGTACTTGTTTGATCAAAGACAACACCATCTCTGTCGTGCCAACATTTGTTTAGGTCTGCAGCAGAAGTAAGATCCAGAATAATAATCTCCAAAATGGTACTGTCACCATCTCCAGAGAGCCATGGGCACTTGGTTCTATTGCTTCAGGTAGAATATCATGGTTGTAGGAGCATGCGGCAGAAGAGAGCTGATCACGACAATATGGCTGCCAGAAAGAAGCTACAGAAACAGAGAAAGGCTATCGTCAAGGGAGTCCTACTTCCTCCATCTAGACCCCACACCTCAAAAGTTTACAGTGAAATGTTCTTCACTCTCCCTTCTTACCATGTGAGCTCCTTCTCATTTCTTTGCACGTGAGGTGGAAAGGTCACTATTCTCTTAAAGCTTAAGGTATAATATATATATATATATATATATATATATATATATTATATATATATATATATATATATATATATATATATATGGGAATGAGATGTAGTTGAGGCAGAGGTGTCCTGATGGTTTCAAAATAAAAATTGGGGCAGGCAAGATGATACCATGGAGCCTGTGACTTGCGTTCAATCCCTGGGACCCACATGGCACATGGAAAGGACTCAAGCTGTCCTCTGACCTCCACGTGTGTGCCCATACGCTTTCATGCCATATATTATGATTTCCAGAGTTTAATCAATCCTCCTGATTATCATTGATTTGACCTGGTCCTCTTCTACTCTTATGAAAAAGACTATTCTTGGTATGTTAATATTTTAGATCTCCTAGAACATTAAGCCTTGGAGTCAGCATGGTGAAGTCAACTACAATTCATTGGTAATAATGACTTGCAGAATAATTTTAAGTAGATAGATTACTTGTCCTAATAAAGTCTACTTGGGAAATCACTTAAATATAAAAAAGCAGATGTTTATGTAAGTTATAAAAGTATTACATTAACAAACATGAATAAAAAAGTGTTAGTTCTTCAAGTCCTAACAAGGAAGGCTATTTACTTTAGTTCCAGCAGGAAAGATAGAAGAAGGGACAGAGATGACTCAGAGGTTAAGTGCGCATACTGCTCTTGCCTATGACAGGAATTCAGCTGCACCTCCAGTTCCAGAGGGATCTGAAGCCCCTGTCCTTCATGGGCACATCAACTCAAGTTCACATACCTGCATAAAGATGCACACACCTGCACACAATAAAAGATAATAAAAAACAAGCCCACAAAAGAGAAACGAGGGAAGAAGAGGGGCACTGTCTGCATTCGAGAAGCAAAGATCTCACCTCATGATAAGCACACTGAAGACTTGGAGGAGCAAACAAACCTTCATTCATGACTCTGTAATAGCAGGTATCAGCCCAGGGCAGTGGCACAGACCAGAGAAGCATCTGGACGCATAAGAGCCCTCTCCTTCCCTTTCCGCATTACCGAGTAATAAGGAAGACAATCCCTCTCATTACCTAGGGCTTCTCTTCCGCTCACGTGTCTTTTTCTCAACAGAAACTGTACCTGGGTTTCTCGCTAAGCCTGATAGTTTATTTCACAGCTTATCCTGCCCTTGATACCGCAGGCAAGTTTGGCTATGAGCAATTTTTTTTTCTACTTGGAACATCTGGGTAGAACACAGCTTAGCAGAACTTGGGTTGGGGTAAGAGATAGACCAGCAGATGCTAATCGGGGTGTGGTGTTTTCTGTTAGTACTTGGGTCTAAGCTCGATCAAGGCACCTTTGAACATGAGCCATTAGATTTATTTCTATACCACACATATATGTCATAAGCAGACTTCTGGAATATACAGCATACATTTAAAAAATTGAAATTAAATGATGTCCATAACTCCATATAGAAGAGAAATGTGCAAAATCCTAAAGTGTTCTTGTGTACGAAGAAAAAAGATTCTTTTAATAAAAACTGCCAAATACCTAGTAACCAAGCTACTTAGGAAGCATGGAATCCCTTTAAGGAAAAAAAAAAAAAACTAGGAAACTTCCATTAGCTACATAAAGGACATCACTGAGGACTGTAAAGATAGCGGGGCTGCAGTGACATGGTTGGGTTTCTTTTTGTTTTTGTTGTTGTTTTTGGTTTTTTTCGAGACAGGGTTTCTCTGTAGCTTTGGACCCTGTCCTGGAACTAGCTCTTGTAGATACACGGTTGTCTTATATGCACACACACTTCCAAGTTCTTAAAGAGCAAACAGCTGAATTGAAGCAAAGTCTATGAGAAACGGCGGTATGGTGCCCTACCAACCCCGAACCTGACAGGCAAGACCAGGTCTTTCCTCATCACAAAAGCCACAAGAATTTGTCATTGTTGTGTAAAAGCGGAGACAGAGGAAAATCTAAGTCATCCAACTCATCCAAATTAACAACAAAGAGCAGATGGAAGGCAGCGGTCCTGTCTGTCCCGTCCATCCCTTTGAGAACTGTAGATGCCGAATCCAAGCTCCAGGGGAGTGAAAGGGGCCCCAAGAGGGGCTGCAGAGACTGGAACTGGAAAGAACCCAGGAATTTAAAACTGAGTCACCAAGGGCTCCGAGGAAGAAGCATGTGCCATGACAGACTGAGCTGGGCAAAGAGGCCCACACGCAGGCCTGTCCTCGAAAACAAATGGGTTTAATGGGTTAGGATGGGGTCTGTGGTCAAGGCTGAGAGATGGATGAAATAAGTCTTCTCTCCAAAGCGCAAATGGATGAAAGAACAATTCCAGCATCCGAAAACCACATAAAGGCGTGTGGCATTTGGGAAATTATATATGCTAGTGAACCTGATGGATGCCAGAGCCTTGGGAATGCGTGGCCTGGGGCTGCTCTTGCCGGGGTTCTTCCGGGTGGGCAGTTGGTATGGACCTAAAGCTTCTCAGCTGTATTCAGAAAAGGTTCACTCATTTCCAGTGGCAATCAGTGCTTGTGGCAGAGGCATTGCTGGGGTAGCAACTCCCCCAAGACCAGCTGGACGAAGAAACCCAATGGCTCCTCGACTTACCTGAGGTTGCTGCTCAGAGACGGACAATCCTGTTCTTGTATGATGGAGAAGCAACAGATACAAGTTACTCACTCCTGGGCTAAAATCATCTGTGCACATGGGAGGCAGGAGGGCTCTGTGGAAAGGGGATTTGGCCGGATGTTAAAACTGATTACTGTGCTGGAGAGATGGCTCAGTGGTTAAGAGCATTGCCTGCTCTTCCTAAAGGTCCTGAGTTCAATTCCCAGCAACCACATGGTGGCTCACAACCATCTGTAGTGAGGTCTGGTGCCCTCTTCTGGCCTGCAGGCATACACACAGACAGAATATTGTATGCATAATAAATAAATAGTTTTTTTTTAAAAAAAACTGATTAATGTATTCTCCTGCTTCCACACAGACCCATCTGTAGATGACACAAATCTCATTGGCTCAGAGCATTTAAACATACGTAGTTTCTGTCTATTAATGTCACATTGGTAAGTGGCTCAGATGAGCGACAAAGGTGACTGAAGGGAGGGAGGGCTTGTTCTGGTCCACAGTGATCAGTCATGGCGGGGAAAACCAAGGCTGCAGGAGCTTCAGGTCATATTGTACCTGCAGCAAAGAGGCAGAGAGCAAATCAAAGTACACACCTGCTGCTCAAGTCTCGTTTCGCAGTAATACAGTCCAGGATCCCACCTAGGGAATGGCTCCACCCACGGTAGTTTGTCTCCCCATCTCAATTAAGACAATCAAGATAACCCCGCGGGCTTGCCCAGAAGCCCATCTCTCACTCTGTTTCTGGATTCTTGATTCTGCTAACCACCACAGTTCTCTCCCTTGTTAACTTGACACCCAAACACCTTACTTTTAAGCCATAGTCTTCCTCCCTTATCCTCACAGGCTCATACCCATGTTACAGTGTAACAAATGCACTCATCCCACTTGGTTTCCTGTTTGTGGCTGTGATGTGACCAACTAGTTCCCGTTCTTGCTGCATTGACTTCTGGCCATTGGGAACTGTACCTGATCTGTGAGCTAAAATAACCCCTTACTTTCTTTAGTTGCTCTGTTATTTTGTCAGTGCAACAAGAGAAGAACTAAGACACAGAGGCTTTAAATCAGCTGCCTATAAACATTTTAAAGAACTAGAGAAAGTCCCTTGTAAAGAACTGAAGTATGGTAAAGAGTTAACAAAAAAAAGACACTCGAAAGGAGCAGAGAACCAAATAGAAATTCTTGAATTTCAGAGTACAACTAAACTTTGCTGTGAGGGATCACTGGTGTATTCAAAGAAACAAATAAACAGAGAACTTACTGACAGACCAAAAAAAATTACACAGTCTGAAATCAGAAAAAAAATTAGACTAAAAAGTTATTATCACTAATAACACGCATAATAACTAATAACAATGGAAGTCGCCCTAGATGAAGGAGTCAAAGGGCAAGAAATAAGTGAGAATGTGCAATGCTGAAATCCTCTTTAAAATAAAGTATAAATCTAAGCCAAGAAACTCGACGGTCTTCAACTAACACAAATTCAAGGTTTCCGTCTGTATTATCAGAAGTAGATGCCCACCATGTCTGTATTCCACAGGAAGCAAAGGAAAAGGAAACGCAACAAATTTCTTTTCTTATAAACCAATGAGGTAGGATTTGTACACAGAATTTCTACTCAGGAGAAAAAAGTCAGTCACATGATAGTAGTCTGTTCTTACAATAGGAAATGCAGTCATTTGCTGGTACCACTAGGGAGAAGAAGACAGACCTGTTGGTATAACTAGAAAACTGATTTCCAAATCTCTATGCACACTTTCATCACACACGAAGAAAGGGCCCTGCCTTTTGTATGGAGTATAACTAAAGATTTCCTTTAACCCTAAATACGGAAATATTGAGGGGGCAATGTTTGCACCATTCGGTTCCACATGAGACTCAACTCAGCTCCTTGAACAATATACTGATAACTATGGCTTGACCCTTAATTAACAATAATGGAAAACGTTTTTCATAAATGAAGAATAGGAAATACAGACTAGTCACACATCCATGGATATGTCAAAAGTCATACTGGAAAAGATTACCAGGAGTCCACTGTCCATTGACCTGGTAATAGACAGGGTGCCTAGGTTACACCATGGTCTAAAATCTTAGAAAAATTCCCCTGTCGCTCATGAAGTTGTTATTATTATTGTTAGTATTATTATTATTACTGCTAGAGTTTGTTCCTTCCCCATAATCTTATGTGACCATATCTGATTTTCAATAGAACTTGGGTCACAAAAACTGAGAAAAGGGGCGTAGAATATTTTAATAGCTTACTTACAGGTTTGCTTGCAGTGTAATTCCCAAAGCGCCTTGGTAGGTGCTTACTATATTTACTCCCTGACTATTAGTAATGACAGGGAACTTCTTGGGTTGGTAGTTTCTCAGCTTATCTTTTTCTCAGTGTCTTGGCTTCCTTCTTCTTTCTTATTTTAATGATGAGTACTTCGAGGTTCTCTGAAACAACAGGTTTAGATCTGAAGAAAACATGTTTAATTAGATCTTTTTCAAAGAACTAACCTCCTTCCTTTCAGAAGGCATTAGGGAATGACTTTAAGACATAGCCTTATCTTGTGTTACTTCTTATTGTACATTACTAAAAGCAATAACGAGTATGTGTTGGCCACTCTTCCTGCTTTTAGCAAGGTATTAGAAGAAAAAGATGAGCTAAGGCAAAAATATGCCAATTTGCAAGCAGAGAAGGAAGGGGATTGAGAATGCAGAAATTTGAGCTTCGAGGCCTGGAAAAGCCAACTGCTCTGCACCCCAAACAACACAGGATCCACTGCCTCACCACTAAATTCCTAAATTAAATCCCAAATTCTGCTAAGCCGAATGCTCTGTAGTTTAGTGTCTGAGGTTGTGGTACTCCAGTTTCAGGAACTGATTTAGTTAAGGTTAAAGCTAATACTCTAAAGACGAGAGCTAAAAATACAAAGGGTTAAATAGCATGAATTTCTAACTCTTGCAACACTCCTAACTATGCAATCAGGCACATGGCTGTCAGACACTTAGTCATTCAGGGACACATTCTTATCCCTCTGTCATTTCCTAGGAGCTGCATTTGTAGGGTTGAATGTGGTGATGTCACCCACTTTCCTAAGATCGGGAAAGGAAATAAGTCCAAGAAAGGCATCCCGCAAAACACTGATGAGAACTTGACAAATGGACACACCAAGTCACATGGGACCAGGGAGTCTCTGGGTAGCATTTATTTAAGGAAAGAAGCTAATATTCAAAGACAAATTTCTGGTCTCTAAATATAAGAATGTTATCATATAGTAAACACAGTTATTTTCTGCTCAACTTTAGTCTTTTACCTTAGAATTTTACTTTTTCTTTCTTCCATATATTAATCATACAATTATATATTAATATTCTATGCATTAATTGTAAAAATGGTGAGGTTTATGACATTTTCATGCATGTATGTATGAGCACATACACACCAATATCATCTCTTGATTCTTCTGCCAGCACTGACCTCCTTTCTCTTACCAAATATTCCTTCTCTACTTTTGTGTCTGTTTAAAGAAATCTGTATTCTGCTTGTGAGAGGAAACGCGTCATGTTTCTCTGAGTTCGTCTTACTTCATTTAGCATAATGATAAAATGTTCTACCCATTTTCTTGTAACTGACATAATTTTGTTCTTCTTTATGGCGGAATAAAACTGCATTGTGTATATGGACTACATTCTCTGTATTCATTAGTCTGTTGGTTGGTGTGCAGGCTAACTTGGCTATTGGGAATGGTGCTGGCTTCCCTGATGGACTATGCCTTCATTTTTTTATTTTTTAGGAACGTTCGCACTGATTTCCATAGTGGCCACATCAGTTTGTGTCCCACAGTGCATAAAAGTGTTGTTTTCTCTGTTTCCTTACGACCTTCTGCTGTTTTCTTGGTCATGGTCACTGTGGATCAGGTAAGACAGAAATAAACTGTCATCCTCTTGCTTTATTGAAAATACTTCCGATTCAATAATTGCTAGTTTATTTCATGCACATGTTTCACAGTACATACATGTTTGTCGTTGGAGTTTTGTGTTGTATTGCTCTCCTCTTGCTTTATGACAGATGATAACAAGTTGAGCAGCCTGAAACAACTTTCTCTCCTTAGCTCAGACTTTCCTGAGCCAGAAGTTGATCGTGACACTCAGGGGTTCCCAGCTCACAGTCCGAAGTGAAGTCGTCATCCACATTGAGTTCTTCTCAGGAGGCCTGGAGAAGTGTCTGCTTGCCACATCACTCTCTTGTTGGCGCGATACTGCTTCTTGAAGGTGTGTGATTGGAGATCTCTTTCCTCGCTGCTTACCGTTTGGAGTGCTCTCTCGGCTCTAAGAGGCCACTTTCTGGTTCTATGCCATTGGTCACAACTGAAAGTTCACCATGTGAATATGTGCTTTTGATATCAGAGACTGTCTTTCTGACTTCCCCTCTTCGTCCAGATGAGGTGAATCAGTGCCTTCAGTTTGAAATGCCTTTATTCCTTGAAATCCCTCTCAATATCTGAAGCCGAGGTATCTGAATGCATGTCGATAGTTATCAAACTGAGCTTGTCTAAAGGAATACAGTCAGTTACATTCCATCATCCGGTACAATGACTGACAGAAAGAAAACACGTGATAAATGTGGATCGTTAGATGAACAAATGCGCATCAGTTTTCAGGACTGTGGTTGCACATTAAGTGTGCAGTGAGACGCAATTAATCAGGGAAGAAAGTCAGATGACCACGAAGCGGCATGAGAAGGCAATTAGCACCAGAAGTCGTCAAGAAAATGCGGTCTTAAGTCCAGTTTATACTCGCCATCGTGACAAAAACGTGAGCCTCTTGTATTAGCGAGGGGTGCTACAGGTGTGAAGAAGTAACTTGTTGTGGGCTGATGGCGGGAGCTGCCACACATGTGCAGAAGGGTACTCAACAATAGCTTATGAAAGGATGCTATTCTTCCACTGCTATTTCCATCCATCAAACCCCCGAACTATGTATACTGTTTCATAAACATATAGGTGGGAAATATTCATAACATTATTATCTAAAATAGCAAACTCAGGGTAAATTGAATGGCTTTCACCAAAAGAACAGATAACTAAGTTGAAATAGCACATAAATATCACAAATGAACAATTACTTAGCAGTTAAAATAAGATAGTTAAATAGTTAGATATACATACAGCTCATATAAAACCTGGAGGAAAAAAAGGTAAATTTCAGAAGAATAAGTACATTGATATTCCACTTACAATAAGTTTTAAAATGTGAAAAATTGTCACATTGCTAAGAGATATAAAATTAGCAAAAATATTCAGGTATATATAGTATTAATAAATGTCTACGCAGTAGTATTGGCAAGTTCTGAAGAGACAGGAGACAGTGGGGGGATATAATATAGAAAAATCACACAGTTTTGCCAAAAGACCCCATGTAATTCAGTCAATAAATGAGCAAAGAAGTTGAATAGACCTGTCTCAAAGGGAGAAATACAAATGACCATTATATGTATGAAAAAGTGCACACCACCCTTGCACCAGGGGAGTGCAAATTAAAACTGAGTGGATATCCCAGTTTGCCCAAGTCAGAAGGGCCATCATCAAGAAAACAAATGACAAGAAACGCTGGTGAGATTTGGTGGGAACGTAAGCTAGTGCAGCTTCCGTAGAAATAAGTATTTCACTATAAACCAAAATAGAACTCCCATATGACGTAGCCATATCAGTTCCAGTAATGCCTGAAGACAGAGAAGTCAGCGATCACAGAAATGACCTGCAATCCACATTTATTGTGGTACTACTCACAGTAGATAAGTTCTGTGACCAGTCCGGAAGTCCATCAGCATATGGATGGATAAAGAGAATGTGGTACCCATGCATCAGAGAGTGAAGACGGATAAAATGGTGTCGCTCGCAGGAAGATGGGTAGGACTGGAAAGCATCATGTCACATGAAATGAGCCAGGCTCACAAACCCAATAATGCATGTCTTCACTCATCTGAGGCGTCTGGGTTGAAATGTTTGTATCTGGAAGAGGGAGAAAGGTAGATCATGAGGAGAAAGGAAGGAAGAAGGGGAAGATAAATGGGGGAGGAGGCTGTTCAGATTGCTCTCAGAGAACGCCGTAGACTGGAGAGCTTACACTGACTAGAAATGAATGTCTCCCAGCTCTAGAGACCGGGAAGTCTACAACCAGGGTGCCAGCAGGCGAAGCGTTGGTGAGGGACTGCTTCTTTCATAGCTGTAGCCATCTGCCATCACATAGCAAAAGGGCAAGGCAGCTCTCTGGGACCTCTTTTATTAGGACGCTAATCCTAATCATGAGGTTCCACTCTCAACACCTAGTGTCTCCCAAAGCCTGACCTTTGAAGACTACCTCATGGGGGTTAAGTTTCAATGCATGAACTTGGAAGATGCGCAAACAGTGAGCTCATAGGAGAGGGTGAGCGAGAAAGTGAAAACACAAATCAGGATGCTTTTGTGATAAAATTGCATGTGCTCTTGTGTATGGCATCTGTGCAGCTGATTTCAAAAACTTTAAAGACATTCATACTCTTTGAACCTAAGGGTAACTGTGTAGCTTAAATAATAAACTTCCTTAAACACATTGACATTAGAAAATCTAAACTGACCTTTCCTAACTAACTGAATCTTGTAGGAGGAGAGCGGCTTGTTTATCCCGGCCGCCCAGAACCAAAATAACCACACAGAAACTATATTAATTAAAACACTGCTTGGCCCATTAGCTCTAGCTTCTTATTGGCTAACTCCTACATCGTAATTTAACCCATCTCCATTAATCTGTGCATCACCATGAGGCCGTGGCCTACCAGCAAAGTTTCAGCACGTCTACTTCCGGCGGCAGATCCATGGTGTCCCATGACTCCGCACTTCTTTCTCCCAGCATTCAGTCCAGATCCCCCCCCACCTAAGTTTTGCCCTATCAAAAGGCCAAGGCAATTTCTTTATTTATTAATGGTAATCACAGCACACAGAGGGGACTCCCACATCAGAATCTTTAAAAAATTTGGATAGAAACTCCCAAACCTGATAATACTTTCATATGAAAGACTTTATCCCGAGGGCTTGAGGAGGGCTTGGCCCTGCATGCTTTGTCTTGTCCACTCTCCCACTCTGGACTTCTTGTTTGAGGTGTGTGCACACAGAGGACAGCTCTAGAGTGTTACATCTCTGTTGAAATAGTCATCCCGTGAACATCATAATCCAGAAATCTTATTTATTGTCTTGTTTTCACATTCCATTTGTCCTGCCTGCCCTATATTTTTCCTTATCTATTTTGAAATTTATTAAGTATTTTCTATTTCTCCTTCAACTTGCATACATGGTTACTTGTTCTCTTGGCAGGAACTGCCTGTTCTGTCTCTCTGCCTAACAGAAGTCATGACGGTGTGTCAGGCACACTCTCTACGCCCTCCCGGGCACCCATTATGTGAGCAGGGATGCATTTGCACTGTGGTTCGGTGGATCTCTCTGGTGAGTCTCTTTTCCTTCAGTGATGCCCTGAGAGTAAGACTGTCCCATAAATGGTATATATCACTTACGATGTCACTCTCCATGTGTCTCTGTTCCTATGTTACTGGGATCCTCCTGGCAGAATCCCCATTCATGGCCCCTTTTCTGAGTCTCTCCAGTTCCTCCTTGCTCAGCTCCTGGACATGCCCCTCTGCCCTTTCTCTCTCTCTCTCTCTCACTAGCTCGCTGGAGTATGAACTAACACAGGCTCTTAATAGACTTGCCGACTCCTCTTGCCTGCTTTCTCTAATCTATTTCTGTTCTCAGACTTCTGGGACGCCATCAGGCTACATTTCTTACTGCAAATGGATCGATCTTAGTACAAAATAGATAGTCAGCCTCATTGGCCAGAAAATGGGACATCAGATTTTTAATTCTCACAGATTGTGACAACTCCTGCCACAACACAAGCAAATGATTTGAAAAATCCCTTTATCTCTAAACTTTCTTTATCTACTTTCTGCTCTTAAAAAAAATGTCTTATCTCAGCCAGACAGTGGTGGTGCTTGCCTTTAATCTCAGCACTCAGGAGGCAGAGGTTGGGAGATCTCTGTGAGTTCGAGGCCAGTGTGGTCTACAAAGCTAGTTCCAGGATGCCCTGGGCTGTTACACGGAAAAACACTGTCTCGAAAAACCAAAAAGAAAAAATCTCTTATCTCTATACCTTCTTTGATCTCTGTTTGCTCTGGTCTCTCCCTTTGATCACTGGGTTCAGTCTTACAGACATTCAGACATCCTTTGAGTATGGATAATATTAAAATATTGTCATACGCTGTTCTACTCTACTGAAAAACCTGGCTCCAGAGATGGGATTTAGCCTGCCCACTCTAGACCCAAGCATATTTATTTAAAAGCTCCCTTCCTCCAAATCCTCTCTCCTGGGTTAGACTGGCCACCTGGTTCTGCAACAGGGGAAGGATAGCAAAACAGATCACCCCAGGAAAAACATGTTATGTGCCCAAGAATGACCAAGAGGAAAATTATTTCTGGTAGAAGGTTAGTAATGGTTAAGCATAATCACAGATGTTTGTCTGATTCTCTGTACCCCATCCATGTTTTTCCCTTGGTTTTGCTTACTGTCTTTGAAGTTTTTGCTGAAATGTAAACTTCCATTATATCAAGGTAAGACCATTAGGGTACAGTTAGAAAAAATTCTGTAAGGTCCCAGGCAAAAAAGTTATCTTAAACTTGTAACAAAAAGATTGAAAATTTAAAATCTAGTATAGATAATCTTAATTTGCTGCAGCCTATCATACATGCAACTTGGATTCAACTTTGTTTAGAAGGTGGATTTCTATTAACTAAGGAGGCAACAGGCATCCAAGATTTGTTTGTTTGTTTGCTTATTTTCCCCAGACTAAAAATATAACACTGGGATTTTAAGAAATTTTGGACAAGGAACAAAATATGTTTGATTATTGAAGTTTAGAAATTCCAAAGGTCTAATAAGTCTAATCACTTATTATTTGATAAATTTGTTAAGATTTAGTTAAAATTGAGCCATATAAAATGTGCTATAAAGGAGGTTCCTAGTCCCTCTATGAACTGCATGTATGACTTAAAATTTGTTCTGATACTAAAGGAATTTCATTTCAAAAGTACACATTTTAAGGCTCAAGCTTAGCAGGGACAACATTAGGAAATCCTAATCTTTTAAAGTCACTAACTTGTCGTAAATGGTTAACGATAATTAAGACAAGCAAGTTAATGCACAGTCACGTGATGAATGGTCAAACTCTTTAACATGCTCAGAGCTATGTTTCTACTCATGTTAAGTACAAATGCAATTCGTCTATAGGGATAGGACTTGGAGGGTGAGGCCAATGAAGAGCTCTCATTGTATTGCATTTTCTGTATATATTGTCAAGGTTAACGCTAAAGCACGTAACTCAAACCAATTTTAAAGTAAACAGAATTTGTTTAGGGTAAAATTAGATATGTCAGAAGAAAGAATTTATGAAGCTAGATGATGGCCCTCACACCCCTCAGAGGGATCTGCTGCCTATGGTGTGTAAGGCGTTTAATAGAAGGGAAGAGCAGGGAATGATGGGGAGGGCGCCACCTGACAGACAGAAATAACAGCATCTGGCAGCAACCAAAAAGAGGATGAGTCCAGAGACTCCACTTGGAGCTTGCTTCAAATGTGCTAACACTGGTCCCTGGGCAGACCAGTGTCTGCCACCAGTACCCTGTCCAAACTAGGCACAGGCAGGACGCTGGGGGGTTGACTGCTCCTCTCTGCCTTGCCCAGGTAGGCCGCTCCATCTTCCAGATCTTTTGGGGCCTGGCAGCCAAAGAGTGACACCTTGGTCTGGGACCTCTGCCCTCAATAACAATTGGAATTGCCACAGAGACTCCTAGGGTGACTGTCCAGGTAGCAGACCAGTCTCTGCCATTTTAGTGGATTCGGGAGCTACTTGGTCCATACTTCCCGCTTAGTCTGGTGCTTTATCCTTTTTAGATTTCTGTGATAAGTGTTGACGATTGGTCCCACTAGCTCAGGGCTACGGGTCCTGTTCTCTGTTTCCTCTGGGCCACCTGATTGCTCACTTATTCTTCACTATGCCTGGTTTCCCAACCCTATTATTGGGCAGGAATATCATGGTTAAATTACATTTTTAAATTTTCTTTGCATCCAACTCCTTCCAGAATTTTCTCTCTTCTTCTAGCCCACAAAGACCTTCTTGTCCACTGGCTAACACTAATGCTCCGCCCTGTCTTCTTACAGACTCCCTCATTTACCCAAAAGTGTGGGATAATTCGTCTCCTTCAGTGGCCTCCCATTAAGATCCTACTCCTGGACCCTGCTTCCTACCCCTGTTGCTCTCAATGCCATATCTGTTTAAAATGTAGACAAGGCTTAAAAAATCTATCATACAGCGCCCTCTTAATATAGGTATTCTTAAGCCCACGTACCCTATAATACCCCTATTTTGGCCATACTAAAACCTGATAGGTCCTACCACCTCGTCTAGGACCTCAGGATTATTAGTGTGCAGTCCTTTCTCTTCACCACGTGATACCTAACCCTTACATTCTACTGTTCCGTATTTCCTCTTCTATTCTTCATTATATTGTTCTAGACCTTAGGGACACATTCTTTACCATCCCTTTATATGTAGATTCACATGACCTCTTTAGGGAGGACCCCCAACATTGGAAGAGCATCTGAACTTACTTGGACTGTCCTCTCCCAGATGTTCCGAAAGAGTCCCCTTCTTTTCAGCCAGACGCTGACCACTGACGTCCTTTCCCTGATCTCTCTCTCAGCTGCTTAGTGCAATTTGTAGATGACCGTCAACTATGGAGACCCTTTCTCTCACTTTTGCAGCAACACACTACTCAACTTCTTAAATTGTAAAAAACAAAGTCTCCCCTTCCAAAGCCCAACTTTCTGTCCTTCAGGTCAAGTGTCTAAACTTTCTGTCGCTCCCTAACAGCCATGAGCTCATTCCCATTCACAAACAGCTCCTATGCTCCCTCGCGCCTCCAACTACCATGGAAGGAATTTTCTCCTTCCTTGGCCCGGCAGGAAACCTCAGTGCCCGGATTCCCAGATTTGCTCTTCTTGCTTGCATCCTCTATGAAGTAGTTGAGGGTCCTCTACCTGGGTCCCTAGACCCTTCTAAGCCTGTCATGCCTGCGTTGTCTGGCTTCCAAGACATTCTTCTACAGAACTCTGCTCTGGCTCCCCCAGACATTGACCAACTCTTAGCCCGTGAATTATTAACAAACGGGGAGCAGTCGTGAAGGCTGCTATTAACCTGATTCCGTACGGTATGTATATCTGTATGCTGGTATGTGCTGAGTAGAGACTCCGACCTCCAAGCCATAAAGCTGGAATTGGGAGGAAGTGTGGGTCAGAAGGAGCAGAAGGAATGTACTCTGCATAGCCCGTATATCTTACATGCTAAATGGCCCTCTGAAGGCAGCATCTGAGCATTTCTGAGTATTAAGTGAAGATTGCAATCCCTACCATCGACTTCTGCAGTCTGGAGTGGGAAGCTGCTCTTTATTTCGAGTGGAAAATTTGAGTTCGAGGGAAAACGGCTAAGAACTGTCTTATCCAGTCTGGAGATGGAAATTAACCAATAGACCCTTATATTTGACTTCAGAAAGGTATCTGTGTAGTCCTGCCAGTCGCAGCATAAATGGCAGTCATATACAAGAAGGACACAACCAGGGGCAAGCGTTATAACTGACTCTTAACCTTCTGGCTTGCCCCAGGACATGTCTTCTTCAAGAAGAGCGCCGGACACATCAGTGCCTTTTTTCAAAAAACAGCACGGGTTAACGAGGTTCAGCTGATGTCAAGAATCTGATCCTTTCTGATATTTCGCCCTCTTTTCTGGGAAAAGCAGGAGTGAGTCTTTCTTCCATTTCACTCTGCTGCTTTATTTTACCAGTGGATCCTATGTACTGTGGTTTGGTGACTCGGATTTGTAGGCTAGAAGGTAATAGTGTGCGTGACGGATGGGGTAAGGGGACCTACTAGCATTTTCTGCCAGTTCCCTCTCCCAGACCCACTCTTCTGAGATGACTTAATATGGGGAAGAAAAGGCTGTTTATGATGTTTCTCTGTATTCAGTCACATGGTAACATAATTGATTTCGACTCCACACTTACAGTTATGGAACACATATTTTTTTCTACCCAAGGAACATTAAGAGAATTGGTAGTTTGTTCAAGGCAAGATTTAGTTATCTGTGTCTCTTGTGCTAACATTTAACAACAGGAATTCAGCAAAATGTATTCCTAGCACAGTATTACCAACATATGGCATGTTTCAAAGACAGTACCAAGAGAATGTAAAATCAGTTTGGAACTCAGTTCTTCTTAGAAAAGCTTAACTTTGCATAAAAAATATTGTCATTCATTATTTAAAAAACTCAACTCTTTGGTGTGTAAGCAGAAAAGGGAAACTGGTATTTTTCTACAAAAAAGAGTGTTAAAAAATCGACACAGTGTTATACAATTCTTTGTGTTTTATGAAAAGACTACTTAGTATGTCAAGTCACAATAACATATGTATTTCTGGGCTTATAGTTTTTCATTTTTAGTGAATGTAACCTTATCTGATCCAAAAACATAAATATATTTTAAGCTAATGAATCCTGAAACACTTTGTTGAGTTACAAGAAACCCAAATGGTCCTATTTATTTTAACACCTGGAGAGAGTCATGCCGCACACAGCTGGCTGTTAGCTTGTCACACATTCCGAAGTTTACAATTACTACTGGTGTTCCCAAACCAAGCAAATGACAAACAGCTGCAGGTGGCCAAGACGCTCAGGAGCAGGGCAGCTTTCCCCAGCAGGTCTAAGATCGCGTCGATAACAGCACTCTTTCACAAACCAGCATTCAACAAGGGCAGTTTCCAAATATCCTGTTAAAAATCATGTAAAGCACGCTTATGATTTCTAATACAAAAATGTATAAATGCTGATATGGCTTCAAAGAAATCAGTAAGTCAAAGAACATTAAAGAATTCTGTCAAAGAAAAATTGATCTGTTAGATAAAAGTCCAGGTTTTTTGTTTTTTGTTTTAATTCTGGAAGCAACCATGTGCTTATGTAATGAGGGTTGCCTACCCATCTTGTTCTCTATGATCTAGAGGGAATGAAAATAGTACCTTGGAGGAAAAAAAACCCATAATTTATAAGCTCATTTTAGGTCTTAAGATTATATAAGTTAAATTGTGATGTCAAATTTTCTTTTCTATAATTATGTTTGAAATTATGTTTCTATCATGTGAAATATAATAAAAAGAACACCTATACAGTACCACTCCATTTAAGGGAAAAATAACTTGATTGTGGATGTCTAAATACTTCCTTACCCCCTTTCCTTTTCTCAATTTTTTAAAAAAAAATTTGTTTTCTTGATTTTCATTGCAGTTATACCATAGAAAGTTACGCCTGCCATCAACTTATTGCCACTTTTGAGCATTTTGCAGTTGTATTAAGACAAGAATACTATAGATTTTCTCTCACTCTTACTTTATCCAATATGGCGTTGTGCTAAGACACCTCATGTTCTTATGTGCAACTATAATTTGTGTGTTTTAATTTTGATGCATAACTTTCTACCATGTAAAAGCATTAGAATGTATTCATACATTTTGTTGGTGGGCATTTAGTGTATTTTCAGTTTTTCCTAGTATCTCTAGTACTAGTGAATTGTTTAAGTTTCTTGTGAGTTTTCCTGTGTTGCCTTCTTCTTCACTAGTAAACACTCTTTAGACATTGTGGACACTAATCCTTTGCTAGTGATATATTAAAAATATCTCTTCTTAATGGCTTGCCTATTAATCTTTTTTATGTCTTTGGATGGATAAATGTCGTTAGCCTAAATGTGCACTAGTTAACTTTTAACTTTTCCTTATTCAAAACTGTTTTTCATAGTTGTTAACATCAAATATAAGTCTTGCTATAAGACCTAAAATCTTCTACTTTATTGAATGGGGGGAATGTGGTTCTACCATAGATCAGAAGAGCACGTATTTTTATTTAATGACATCTGAAGAAATTATGACTGAGGCGAACAGCTACTTAATGATGGTTTCCATGGTAGCTGATAACTTAGTTTGCTGGATGACCAATCAGAAGCCGCAAAGGCACATCTGTCTAAAAGCTTTTCTATATTGCTCACTTAGCTGTTGTAAGACACTAGAGGAGATGCTTGTAAAAGAGAGTTGTGTCACATTTGAGTTAGTAATGGATAGATTCGGTGCTTTTCCTTTACTGGAAGAGATATGCAAATTATAAAGAGTATGTCTCAAAGAAACAAGAGAGATCTCTTTGAAGTAAATCTAGGTGTGGTTAGCTTAAGGCCCAACATCCTGAGTCAGTGGTGTACCCTCTTCAGAATGACACCAACGTGTAAGAGAACATCTGTAGACAAGGAAGGTGGATCTTTCTCACTCCTCATTATTAATGTTCTTTTGATGAGTCTTCTCTATTTATTATTTATTTCAGGTGGGAGAGGTCTAGAATAAAGGATGAGATTTCACAAAATGGCATTGATCCCTAGATTCTAGGCCCTCACTTAAGGAAACAACAACAATGATGTTTTTAAATCCTGAAAGGGTCTCCTTTCAAGGATGTGAAACCCCAGCTCCCCAAGATACCACTGAGTATCTTCCAGTGAGGGAAGAAATGAACCCCTTTAAACCCCTTTACTTGGGCAAGTTGGAAGACCTTTCTTTCACTCTATTGGATTTTGTGGCTAAGTCAGAAAATAAAGTTAATATAAATACAGTAGAGAAGCATACAGGTTTTATTTAATATTTTCATATTATTAGGGGAACTTATAAAACAAAAGAAAGATTTCAACAAACTGTTTAGACTTCTTTGTGTTTTGTTTGGTTTTGAAATTATTTTTTTATCACAGACTTCATGTTTAGTGGGGGAAATTTAGCATAATGGTTCTCAACTCCATAGATGATGTACAGGAATACAAACTCACAGATAAAATGCAGGAGATGTTTGCAATACCACTTCTACACAAGAGCAAACAAATTTATTGATTTTTTTGTTTGTGGGGTCTTAATTTCTTTTACCAAAGAGTAGCAGCATCCCATACGTGAATAACAATTATGTTTTAAAAGACTTGCGTGTCTTTACCTTCCTTTAAGTAGTTTGTATTTTGAAACAAAGAATGAGCCATTGGGGAAATGTGACAAGAGAAGGACTTAGACTAGAGACAGTAAGTTTTGAAATAATGTTAGGAAATATATGGGGAATTAGAATTGAAGACAAATTCTAATTGTTTGTTTTTATAGATCCAAGACTAAAATAGGAAGAATAAAGGTCTTTAGACTTTTATTCTTTGCAGGGGTATTTAGGGACTGGTTTGGGAAAAGTGAAATAAAGGTTATGGGTTACAGGTGTTGGGTTGACAACATACCCATTTTTCCCCTTAAATTTGCTTTCAAAATACTTAAAGAATTTATTTACAAAAGTAATGAATAGGGGAAGACAGTGCCACGGAGATACTGGAAAATGACAGTCAGACAATGCAACCAAGGTGATCTGTACCGAAGTCAAGAGAGCAACCTAAGACTGACCAAGTGAAAGATGACAGAAGTGGCTGAAAACACACCTTTCCCTTCAGCTCCATTATTTTTTTATTTTTATTGAGCTCTACATTTTTCTCTGCTCCTCTCCCTGCCTCACCCCTCCCCTTCAACCCTCTTCCAAAGTCCCCATGCTCCCAATTGACTCAGGAGATCTTGTCTTTTTCTACTTCCCATGTAGTTTAGATCCATGTATGTCTCTCTTAGGGTCTTCATTGATGTCTAGGTTCCCTGGGATTGTGATTTGTGGACTGGTTTTCTTTGCCTTATGTTTAAAAACCACCTACAAGTGAGTGCATGTGATAATTGTCTTTTTGTGTCTGGGTTACCTCACTCAAAATGATGTTTTCTAGCTCCATCCATCTGCCTGCAAAATTCAAGATGTCGTTATTTTTTTCTGCTGTGTAGTACTCCATTGTGTAAATGTAGCCCCTTTGGATGTCAGTGTGGTGATTTCTCAGAAAATTAGGAAACAACCTTCCTCAAAACCCAGAAATATCACTTTTGGGTATATATCCAAAGGATGCTCAATCGTGCCACAAGGGCATGTGCTCAACTATGTTCATAGCAGCATTGTTTGTCATAGCCAGAACCTAGAAACAACCTAAATGCCCTTCCACATAAGAATGGATAAGGCTTCACTATTTTACAAGAAACTGCAAAAAGACCCAGTAAAGTTCCTCAGTGACCCCACACGTTCACCCCTCGAAGAGGAAAGACAGTAGAAAATTAGGTAAGCAGAGCTGCCAGAGGTTTAGTATGGTACAAGGACAGCCAGCCAATCAGCAGAGGCTTCACTGTGAGGAGGAGACATTGAGAATAGCCAGCCAATCAGCAGAGGCTTCACTGTGAGGAGGAGACCTTGAGCTCTCCAGCAATCATTGTTCTGTGGTCCTGGTTAAGAAGATGATCACTGTACCTACAATAATCAGAATCAAGCATTTGTTATGTCCTAGGTGTTCTTTAGGTGGTTTACATTAATTAACTCATTTAATACTCACAAATCTTCAAATGAGTTGCTGATATTGTTTAAGGGCAGAAGACCCACACACAGCTCTGAAGTGGTAAACTTTTGTTTAAGTTTGGAGTTAAAACTTCAGTGTGCTTGGCATGGTGGCACACATCTTGAGTTTCAGCACGTGGGAGGCAAAGGCAGGGGAATCTCTGTAAAGCCAGTTCCAAGCCAGCCAGGGGGAAATAATGACAATCCGCCGCAAATGTCTGTCCTAAAACATTTCGTGAGAAAGAAAATGAGATTTTTTTTAATAGAGCCTTATGCCCCTTACCTATGGCGAAATCAAAGCCTGTCATTTTCAGAACCTGTGGCAAGATTTAGCCAGCACCGACAGTAACTGCGGCCTAGTGGGTTTTCCCATTAACTGCCAGTATACCATTTCACAGTACACATCAGAGCTGTTCGTACCATAACTGCTTAATCGCCTTAATTCTCCCAGATTATGGCAATCAAATCAGTTTTAATAATGTACCTTTTACATGCTGCCTAACGTCTGCTCTTTACCGTGATAATGCCTTTAAGAGGAAAGCAAAAATACTTATTTTACCATAAATATTTCATAATCCAAGCTGACATAACTCAGCAAAGTGATTTCTGCCCAGAACCAGGCAAAATTCTCAGCATTTAAATTTACTGCTTCGGAGCCCATGCTTTGAAACTTTTAGTGCACCGTCAACTAAGTATGTACTTTTGAATAATGGAAATTGGTAAAAAAAAAATTCAACAAATTTGAAAATTTCTTTTGAAAATTTATTTCTTTAATCAGCCGAGCTCATTTGCGTAGGATTCAAGCGGTCATTTCATGGTGGCGTGGTGACTGGCGATACCCTTTGATGCTCATTACGCACCAGCTCTTGTTTTAAGTACTGGGTTCCTACCCTTCTAAGCAGCAGAGGAGCTGTGGGCGCTGAGCGTCTGCAGCTAGCCTAGGGCCATTTGCTAGCAGGATCCAGACCTGCATCTGCCTGCAGGCAGGGTGCAATGCACGATTTTTTTTTTGTCAAATTTAGCCACAAACAACTCAAACTTCAAGAATTAGTAAAACGGCTCAAGGTTGTGCACTTATGATGATGTCGCACACACTTCCGCTGCTTCCAGGGGTGGCGGCACACACGATGTGTTAAACTGAGTTTGACAATCACAAGTCAATAGCACACAAAAATATTCAGAAAGTAGGCACATACCAAGCCGACAGAGCGCCTGCATTCTGTCAGATACAGAAAGACAGCGCTTCTGCCAGCCTTCCCACATTCCAGCATGCTAAATCAAAACCCTCCAGAGGTTTAAAAAAATCCAGAGGCTTCCAGGGGTGGTAGCACACACTTATGAATCTTCCAGATGTGGTGGCACACACTTATGATGCTTCCAGGTGTGGTGGCACACACTTATGATGCTTCCAGCTGTGGTGGCACACACTTATGATGGTTCCAGCTGTGGTGGCACACACTTATGAACCTCCCAGGGGTGGCGGCACACATGATGTCTTTGTTAGAGACAGTCACACCGCTCACAGATAGACACCACTCACATATACAGCGTATACAACAGACAGACACAAGTAGGCACAGACACCCAGATAGAGGATTAGCAGATTCACAAGACAGCTTTCCGGGAGGCACAGAGGCAGACTCAGACAACACAGAGGACAGACAGCGTAGGGAGCATAGAATAGAGAATTAAAATCTAGACTAAGGCTCAGCTAAATGACTCTGAGGGGCAACTTCCATTTCTTCCCTTAAGGTGACACTGGTGCATACTGGTAATGCAGACTTAGTCCCTAATGTTACAATCTGCACACACATCCATGTATGTACAGACTAAGAGGGTTATCAATGACTATAAAAATGTTATATTGAGGACAAGAGGTGTGATTACAGTCAGTTTCTATGGGCAGGAACACAGGGACAGCTTATTTGGGTGACACCGAGTGTAGGTGTCCTAAGAAGTCGCAAGAATCTGAGCTAAGGCCGAATCATCTAGAGGCTTCCTGAGCCTGAGGATTTACTGTGGAGACAGCTCGCTGTCTTGGTTCTTGGCAGAAGGCACATGCTCTGTCCTGACTCTTGACAATAGTCCTTTACTTCCTGACCTTACAGATCTTCCCACAAAGCTCCCTGACTCCTGTCAGCTGGATTTCCAAAATTCAGTAAACTGCAAGACAAAAAAACAAGTAAACCAAAACAGCAGACAAAATGAATCCATTAAGCCCCTGTGCAACCAGTAGTACAACCACATACAGAATTTTTCTAACAGCAAGCAGGTCCTTTGGATCTCTTTGCCATCCGCCACCCTTCCACTCCTAATACCTGGCGGCCACAAAGTCTTCTGTGACTGCTACCCACCTTGTATTTCCAGAATTTGTCATTGGAGGGAAATAATATGTAGATTTGTGTAGGTTTCTTTCACTCACATGATGTTCATGAAAGGTTGCATGTCGCCTATTGTATGTTGTAGTTACGCGTTGTATGTTGTAGCGTGTGCTGCAGCTCTCTGTTGTGGTCAATGATTTCTTTTTCTTGATTGGTAGTACTTTCCACTGCATTGCTAAACCACAAAAGAGATTTTTAAATTATTTTTTGCAATTATAATTACACCATCTCCTGCTTCCTTTTCCTCCCTCCAAGCCCTCCTGTGTACTTTCTGTCTTTCAAATTCATGTCCTTTTTTTCATTGTTATTGCATGCATATATGTATATACATATATATTCCTAAATACATAAACACAATCTGTTCAGTCTTTACAACATTGCTTGTATGTATGTTTATTAATTGAACTCTATCAGTAAAACATTGGTGAACATTGTTTTTAATTTTTCTTTTGTTATCTAAATGCCTACATAATATTCTGAATTTTGTTTTCTGGCCCAAAAAGCCTAAAATATTACTATCTAATCTTTAACAGAAAATGTTTAATAATACTTGAGTAACAGAATATTCATGACCTTGGATACTCTCAAAGTCTACCTTATAATTCCTGACTCAGAACCCACATATTAATAAAGTTACAGCTAAATTATATCAAATCAAATTATGAAAAGCAAACATTGGCTCACATGACTAACAGGAATACAATACATTTATATTCAAAACATTGCGTCTGTGAATAGTCACAAGCCTAATACAGTCACATAGATTTATGACTTTCAGAAAATTATTATTGGATCTAAAAGAAACATGAAAATGTGACAACATATTTTAAAAATTTTAATTTTTATTTCAAAAATACTTTTACTATAAAATTGTTATTTTAAAACATTGGAATATAAAATAATTTTTAAGAGTTCCAGCATTTTCCAAAAGAGCAAATGTTCAAAAGAAATGATCATGAGACCAAATAATTGTTCTGCCTTTTCATGGGGACAGGCCAGTGCTTACTTAAGATTAGCAGATGGTTGTCTTTGAGCATGTGATCAAAAAGGCCAAAAGGTCACCGGGAGTGAGGGCCAGGCCACTGCATGCGGCAGAAGCCATGCAGCAGGCTGCTTACCTTGGGCTTTTAATGCAGTCACACTGATAACAACTCAGTTAACATTCCTAGGACTTATTATATAGAGAATGCGAATATGAAGATTTTCTCTTCTTTGAGCAAAGAAATCTTAAGACATTTCACAATCTTTGTTTTAAAGTGGTTACGAGTTTTGAACCTTTACTATAAGCAGCCCTGACAGCGTTTTTATCGCTAACTTGCCTGTTTGTTTTGCGGTCCATCTCATCTAACTGCTTGAGCCAGCTTGTGCTTACAAGACACTGACTTATTATGTACTTATTACTCTAGATTAAGCTTTTTAAATTTTTACCAATTTAATGTTGTCAATTAAGTTCCTATTTAAGGCTAAGTAAAAATCTTAAAAAGGATATTTAAATCTCTTGTCCATAGCTTAAAAATGGGACTGTCTCATTTTGAATAACCTTTCCCTAGAATTTCTTGATTCATTTTGTATCCTTTATTTTTTTCCCATGGGCCAGTCCTAAATATCTCTCTGCACTCTGAGTGACATCTCGGTCATTCCCTAACAGCTCATTCAGTTTCCTTTCAACAAAACAACGCAATGCAGGTCCTTGCTCTGTATGTCAGTACTTTAATGAAAAGATCCAAGTCAAGAAAAAAATTAAAAATCAATCCATTAGTAAGGATTGTAGTCTCCATTTACACAAAAATTAAAAATAACCACAACTATTATCATTGTGATTATTCACAGATTAGGATTGTTTAGGTCTATTTCATGCTGGCTGTAAATGAACATGCAACATGGATGGGGTTAAAGTCTTTGGCCCTTTAAGACCATTAGAGATTCACCTATATTTGTCCTGCTATGGAATGTGATATTTATTTAAATGATTTTGTTGGGAAATGTTACCATTCAGGCTTGGGATAGAGCTCAGTAGTAGAGTCTGTCTACAAAACCTTACCAGACAGAAATAAGTAACGAGAATATTTATTTTTGTTAGTCGTTGGGGTCCCACTAAGACTTATTAATCACTTTTGAGAAAGGCTTGAGTTGTGACATTATATCCCACAAGATCTATTTTTAAAACAAGAAATTATTGAGGTTAGGAAAAATAAAACAAGGAAAAGGAATGATTTTTAAAACCAATGTCCTTCTCTGAAAATACACAGGGAAACTTAGAAGCTTAAAGTTTTTTAAAAAAATGTTAAAATCAACAGAAATGTGAAAAAGATACTTAAAATTCTAGGTCCAAATAAAGGCGCTGATAAACCTGCATCTCATGATGCAGTGGCTCCGGACAAGCCAATCAGAGAGAAAGCTTCTCAAATGTGTAAGGCAAAAGTGGAGAAAAACAATTATTAATGATGCATGAGCCAGAAAATGAGAGGAAAAGCCAATTACAATCCTGGAATCTGCATCTGTTCGTTGCAACTCTGTCAGTTTTCCAGAATGTGAGCCTAGGAAGTTTTTTACCAATGACGTAAATGGAAATGTGTTTAGAGACGGCTTTAGCAATATGTGCAACACGCAGAAAATGCGGTGTTCCAGCTAAGGAGGAATTCCCTCTTCTCCCGCTGCTATTTATATAGATCCTTCCTGCTTCTATTTCTATGGACAGTTTTCTGACTCTGTATAGCTTTGTCATTAAATGACAGACTCAACATTCTCTGAATGTTTAAAATTTCAGCTACTTTTCTCTAGTAGATTATGAAACATCTACCAGGATGCAGAGAGTATCTCCAAGAATTTAGAGATTTTAGAGAAACTGTATTCAGCACACTTGATAAGCGCGTGACAAATGTTTCGATGAGTAATCTTGGGGTCATTTCTAATTCATGAGCTCAGCTTTTTGAGAAATCAATGAACATCTTGGGGTATGTGAGTTTGAGCTGGGTAGAAGCTGTCTGTCTTTGGGAGAAAGGAAAGTCACGTGAGTGTTGGAAAGACTGAATATGAAAAGACTGAAATATATTAAAAGACTGAAAACTAATAACAACAGGACTCAGACTAAAGGAGACCAGCAACTTCGAGCGATCAGAGACGCATCTGCCCTTGGGCCTGAGGAAAGGGGGTGAGGCCAGGATAGCATTTACCCCAGTGTGTTCCATAGCCCCTTGGGCCTGAGCAAAAGGGGGTTATCATCGAGAAAGTTTCAAATGCTGGGTGTTCTCCCTTCTCCAAAAGGTTCACAGCACACACATGAGATATCGAACCTTCTGTGATCAAGGCACGAGAAAAAAAATCCAACTTGATCTTCATACACGAAATTCCCTTTTCACTTGGAAAATTTTGACCCACATATTTTCCCACAGAAGACAACTTGGAAATGTTTCGATAACTATAACGATTCAGACATTGCTGTCAGAAGGCAACAGAGCCCACGTGTGAAAAATGAGTAAGTGAACAATAAGCTAAAGGACTAGGAAATAACAGAAATAGAGAGATGAGCTCTTCCCTGAACATCCTTCATTCAAAAAATACCCACTGAGCACTTATGCCAGATGCAACGGCAGGCAAATGGCACGGACTTATCATTCCAGATGTGATGGCAGGCATGTGGCACAGAGCTTGCCTTCTTCAGATGTCCATGTCCCATCTCTGCACTGCCATTAGTGGAGGCTCTCGTCAGTAACGACACTGAAAGCGCAAACAATGATTAGAGGCTAAGATCATTTTGAAACTGAAAACGAGTTCATTTCCTCCACAACAAGCAGTAGCAGAAGGAGCCAGTGAAAGTGTCCTGGGAGCTAGAAACAGACCTCGGTGGGAAACCCTTACCTGGCCTGCACAAGGCTCTGAAGTTGGATTCCCAGTATCTAAGAAGAGACTGTATTCTCAGTAATTGGGCATGAGATATAAGATAATCTCTAGATATTATCGTGTGTATGTATAATGACATGGCAAATTATTTTTGCTTTTTGAAGTAGAAATAACTATTCAAATATTTTAAATACCTTTAAGATAGCTTAAATGAGTGACAAAGAATGATTCATGTGACTTTTAATTTCAAACAGAGTCTCCCGTAGACAGGATTGGCCTTGAACTCTCTATGTCGCTGTGCAATACCTAATCCTTCCCTGTGCTTGGATTATAGGACTGAATTTATTTCTACTACACCCATCTTTAAGTGTTGTAACAAATGTGAAGAAACACTGTTACATTGTTTCAGACACCATGGCCACAGCCCTAACCACAAAAATCAGTAGGTTCTCATTGGTCAAATCTGAGACAATACAGCATCCAATGAACTAATGATAGTAATGAAATTTGACCACAGGACGGAAGAATTGAGGAATGTCTACCAATGGGGTAAACACAAGAGAAGGGGTTAGGATTTCAATAAAATGTTAGGATTAGGGAGGTGGGAAGTGAACATTTGTTATTCTGTGAGTTCGAGGTCAGCCTGGTCTACAAAGTGAGTTCGAGGTCAGCCTGGTCTACAAAGTGAGTTCCAGGACAGCCAGGGCTGTTGCACAGAGAAGCCCTGTCTCGAGAAACCATCCAACCACCCAACCAACCAAACAAGCTCAAAGACTGAAGAATTATCCCAAATTGAAGGGGACTAAAAAAAGCACAACCACTAAGTAATTCTCACTAAAATGGGACCAGGCGGACATACAGCAATGCTCTGAACATTTTTTTTCTTTTACTATGACAGATAGTAGTTTAAAATATAAAGAATGTATGTAAATTAGTCAACAATATTATATCCATATCAAGCTTCTATTTTTTAAACAGTACGATTAAAACTACAACAGGCCAAATTTGGAGAACAATTGACCATGGGGTACCCAACCCAAGCTGGTTCATCTACAATGCAAACTCTACATCTAAGGCTCAAGGAGCATCGCAGAGGAGCGAGCAGAAAGAGTGTAGAGGCTGGAGGATCAGGGTGGGACATTTACTGCAAGGTGGTGTCTTCTGTATACGACAGGGAATCTGTAGCTAAGAAATCTCAGCGATATGGTTGCCTAAACAAGACCTAAAAACCAACACCACCAACTGACATGCCAACCCAGACAGGGGGACTTTTGTGGATCTTCACCCTACAAGAACTACAGGCAACTGATGGTTTCTGGGGGGCGGAGAATCAGTAATCTCCTGGGAAGAGTCTCACGAGTTAGCCAGTCCCAAGAGGTCAGCCCTAAACACATGTGAGTAACTCTATTGGACTTAAAAGATTGTGTTTATAGCCATGAACTTGAGAAGTGGGAGGGAAGAGAGGGAACTAGAAAGTGATGTAAGCTTTTAATATATATATATATATATATATATATATATACACACACATACACACACACACACACACATATATATATATTAAATGTGTATATATTTCTCAAAAAGAACAAATAAAAATCTGGGTGAAGGATATGCAAGTAGGATTATCAGCAGATATTAAACCCCGCGGATGAAAGTCTCAGAGACGATGTTCACAGAGCAAAGCTCGTCCAAAGACACTGACTTTAGAGGAAGAAAATAGTTTTCGTAACTCCCTCTTGAGAAACCAGACAGGAAGCGTAATTAGGAAAACCATTTCATAGGCCTGCACACGTAGTGCTCAGCAGAGGAGGAAGCAATGATTGCCTAGAAACTAGGTAGTCTTGACATATTCCAAGATAAAACTCCAGAAGATGGGCGTTCCGTGAACTAACTGGCCTGTGACTTTAAAAATAACCATGTCCTAAAAGAGACATCTTAATTTTGAAAAGCAGTGTGTTAAAGTCTACTCAAGGGACAGATAACTAACTGTAATGTGATCATTTGATAGATTTTTTTCTTGATATAAAGGACATTTGTTGGGGACTGTACAATTTGACCATCTTGATCATGTCTTTAGTGATGGCCACATTCTGTAAGTATGTTCTAGAATAGAAGAGCCACTGGACTATAGAGCTATTATGTGTGTATGTGGGGGGGGGGGCTGAGCCTCTATTTAATTGTATTAGTTTAAATAGCACACGTAGCCACTGCCACTGTGATGCGTGACACAGGCTTACCGACTGGGCAAAGGTACTCTGTGAATGTTGAGCCCTGGTGACTGCACTGGACGTCATCGAAGTCTGTTCTTCAAGAAATGCACGCTGACGGTTTTAGAGACTAAAGGGCATCTTGTATGTAAACGCTTCAAACAGACCACTTAAAGTCAAGGCAACAATAATGCAAATGTGGGACTTTTAAAGGACATGATTGACATGTATACAAACTTTTATGTATCATTTTTGTGACTTTTTTCGAAGTCTGTTATCTCATATTGACGCTGCAAAAGACACCAGACACCAGCACATAATGCTAACCTCACCAAAAATCTCTTTACAAATGTAAAGGTATTCGCGAAGTATATACTCATTACTATATTTTTTTCACCTTACTATCACAATGTGAATGGCTAACTACGAATCTCGTTTTTAAAAAATTGTGAGTGTATATAACTGTTTAGCCTTCGTGTTTATCTGTGAGCTATTTGCTTGCCGGGTGCCCATGGAGGCCAGAAGAGGGCGCTGAGTCCCCTGGAGCTGGAGTTACAGACAGTTGTGCGCCACCACGCGTGCTGGAAATCCAACCCAGATCCTCTGGAATAGCAGTGTTTAACTCCCGAGCCATTAGCTCTGGCCCTGAATTTTATTTTCATAAGGAAAAGTCTGTCATTCTATAAACAAAATGATCACTATGTGATCCAAAGTGTGGGATACAGTAAAGACTCCCAAAGCTTTTACAGTTATAAGGAAAGAAAAAGAGTTCGGAGTTTGGCCTAAGTACCCAATAAAAGCAGGCAAGCTTTTTAGAAAGCAGAGTCACTGAGCTAAGCATTAAGAACAGATGCTCTCTCTCTTTTTCCCTAAGGAGCAAAGCAGTTATCATCATCATTAGAGTGAAATGAAAAGCCCCACAGAGAATGGGCTTTAGTGGGCTCGTACTTAGAAAAATAATCAAGAAAACAAACCAAACATTTTGCATTTATATGATCAACTAAATGCCAACAATAAATGAAGATGTTTAACTTTTCTGGATAGCACATGTTAAAGTGGGAGAATTTTGAATATGAGGACAACCTGAACTACATTGTGAGACTCTGCCTAAAAAATAATACTACCGACAAAATTTTCATACAAAATTTGGGAAAGAATAATCTATTCTTTAATGAAATTTATTGTTTAATATTCTTGAAATCTATTTCAAATCAGAATTTTCTTAGTTAAAAACTACTTAAATCAAGTTTCCACCATAATTTCCTAAAACTATGCTCAGAATGAAGAAAAATGTGGTTTCCATCAAATCCAATAAACTTTTCTCATCTTCATCTCTTAAGAATGTTTGAAAACAGAGACAATGCCTTTCTTCTTGAAATAAAGGCTTTAACGATGCACATTTTCCTGGCTTTCCAGTCTATATCCTGTTTACAAGATCTCTGGAATTCATTTCATCACTCACTGCTTAACTTTTAACATTTATTTTCAAGTCTCTTGTTACTGGAAATAGTTATGTTCTGTAAGATACACGGATGTGGAATTAGTGCGCAGTCTTCCTGGCTATATTGCAAGACAACATACAGGGATTGCACCCTGTGAGCTGTTGGTCATCAACACATATTTTTTATTTTTAATTCATGCCACGTATGTGTCTGTGTGTATGCTATGTGTGCTGATGAACTTGTAGGCAAGATAAGGTGGATCCCTTGGAGCTGGGATGCTGGGAATCCAACTCCAGTCCCCTGGAAGAGCAGCAAGCACTCTTACCTGTAAACCCATCTTCATAGCTCCCCATACACATTGTTAAAAATGGATGTTTCTGCTGGGTGCTTAACTCAGTGGTACAGCACCTGCCTACCATGTATAAGTCTGTAAGTTCAGATCCCAATCCCACCAATAGAAAAAAGTGCTTGTTTTAACAGATTTTACTTAAGACAGTTTTTTATTTGCCAGCATGGAACTCACCATTAAGAGAATCTGCTTGCTCCATAAAGTGCATCATAGTCTATTTGCGCTTATGAACACTGGAAAGAAATTACATAATATGCACTGTGGCTATTTAAAAGAGCAAGACCACTAAAAAAAGTAAAGCAAAGGAAATAAAAAGCATGGCACTCAAAAGCCAAAAAGGTGTGTGTGTGCATAGTATATATATGTATAATCTGAAACAAGAAGCAGGGTGCAGCTTTACTTGATCTCTACTGGAAACATGGGCAACTCAGTTTTGGCTGCTCTGTGCATAAACACAAATGGAAAGAGCAATTTAGAAGAGCATTTAAGTATTGACTTGTATATTATAAAGAAATATTAGTGATTAGGAAAAATTTGAAAGACCAATAGTGATCAGAATCAACTCACTCAGCTACAAACCCTACAACCTACAACAGTGACTGGCCTGCAAGATACACTTGTGCAATAGTGGCACTGATATTATGGGAGTAACCAATCACTCTTAAAATTTGGATTTAAGGTCTGTTATGAGATGGAATCCGTACCTGACACTGCTGAAGTATCCAAGTACCTGAGACTAGATAGGTCATGGGCCCTAGGGAAAAACCTACTACTACTATTTTACTAAATGAACTTAGCAACAAAATATCTCTTAGTGGCACATACCCATAGATAAATACATTGCTCAGCCATCCTCAGAGAAGCTTCTTCTTGAAGTAGATGGCAATTAACATAGAGACCCACGGTGTGCAGAGAGTAAGCGACTTTGCAGCGTTCAGACCTGGATGTGGTGTCTTTCTCAAACTCCTCCCCCAAAGGTCACAGGTCAACATGAAAGATGTGGTAGGAAGATTGATCCAGAAGTAGTGGGTGGCACCAAGGGAAAAGCAGCTTTCCCACCCAACGGGACTGGTGCACATGTGAACTCACAGAGACTGTGGCAGCAAGAATAAGGCCTGCACAAGCCAGACAGAATCCTAGCATGGAGAAGGGAAGTGGAAACAAAGCCCCTACCCCTGCAACTCGTACCTCCTGGGAAAGGGAAAGTCGTTCTTCTCCAATGGAATGGCACTTGAGTATCAACCATACTCTTGGGCATGCATGTCCCATGCACAGAAGTAGCGGACCAACACAAAATAAACTCTGTTTTTGTGTGTGCTTTTACCTTTATTTTGGTAGTTTTTGTTTATTTATTTTGACTTCTATTTATTTAAAATTTATTTTAGTTTTAGAAAAGAACAGGGCAGAGAGGTAGAGGGGATTTGGGAGGAGTTGGAGTGAGGAAAGCATACTCAAAATATATTGTATGAAAACTGTCTTCTAAATAAGAAAGACAATAGAGCAGAAGACATCTGAACATGGTATAACCAGTGTCTGCCTCTCCAACCTGTCTTTTGTATCTGCTAATGAGTGAGACTATGTTGTATCTGCACACCACGGATGCAGCTGACCCATGGTACCTGCTCTAACTGCAACTCCTCCCTCAATCCAATTCTAGGGTCTGTCTCTTCTCTGCTGTGCTTTATCAAGTGATTGCCTCTACTGAGACAACTCACAGGCACATAGACACCATTTATTATTGGAGTGCTGGGAGTACAGAATGTATGTTAGTTTTAAATAAATCTCAGTTGTTTGATTTTACCAATAAAGATGCAGGAGCTAGATACTGGAGTGAAAACCTGCTTGCTCAGAGAGCAGAGACAGCACCTGGCTGACCTTCCTCCTCCACTGATATCCAAGAAACAAGACCTTTCTCTTACCTATCTCAAATAAAACTCCTCGAGTTCAATGTCCCTCCCTTCTACTTCCTGTGCATCTCTCTATCTGTTCCCCTGACTCCCTCTTACTCTCTATCTTTTTTTTTCCTGTCAACTAGTTTACTTGCTCTTGGCTGACTTCTGCTTCCAATATTCAAGCAGAAGGCTCTGGATGAAAGATGTGGGCTAGGGCCGAATTGCACCACAACGAGAAACAGGTTTTTCCAGTAAATAGCACAGTCTCAGGGGGCCCAGTGTGATCAGATAGCCTGTGACAAATGTACGCTGCCACGTGAGGCTTTATGTGGACCTAGAGGATCCAGACTCGGGTCGTCACACCTGTAGAACGCGTACTTCACCCACCAACCTGTCTCCTGTCTCCCTTGCCCCAACCTCATTCTCTGTTCAATCACGGCGTTGTTGTGATCAGTTCCACCTGCCAATAACGTTTAGCCATCGTCCTTGTATTTTTCTTCCTAAGACAAGCTCTCAAGAGCTTCCCTGGAGACAAGTTCCGGACCACCGTAGAATTGGTTATGTTGTTGAAGACGAGCTTGAACTTCCGATCTTCTGGCCTCCACGTCTCAAGTTCTGAGAATACAGGTTTGTAGCACCCTGACAAACGTATGCAGTGTTGAGGATGGAGCTCAGAGCTTTGTGCTTTCTAGGCGAGCACTCTATGCAACAAGCTACATTTCCTAGGTCTTAAGTCTTCCTAACAAACTGCTACAGCTGGTTTTCTAGTATATGGCAATGAGAATTTTTGCATATATTCAAACTGCCGGTAGTGTTTTACAAACATCTTTGGATGCCCTTGGTATCAAGGTAAGGATGGCCCCATTCAGTGGGAAGCATTTCTTGTCTGTGCTCACCTCGGCAGCACATTTGCTAAAAGAGGAACCGTGTGAAGATTAGCATGGGCCCTGTGCAAAGGATGACACAAAAATTCGTGAAGAAGCATTTCTTGCTTTTTTGTTTTACATCGGAGGGCTGAAGGGAATCCTTTAAATATCCGGTACAATTTATTGGCAAAGCTGTTGTTCTGTGAATTAGCCTCTGACATGATGATGAACTCCCTGGAACAGTCATCTTATGGAAAGATAAACCGACTCAGTTTTGAGGTTTGAGCGAAAGGTTGGGCAGACGCATTGAGTTGGCCTCGAGTGAGGAGCTGAGTGGAAATGGAAGGGAACATGGGTAAGGGCACGTCCAGAAGCAAAGAGGAAAAGTCAGCCTCCCTCCCCCCACTTCCTGATGATCTAGATTCCCCAAAGACACTTGACAAAATATAACCTCTTTAAGGCTTTACCTGTTCCTAATAGTGTCTCTCTGGATGTCAAACCTCTAAAACCTGAAACTTTGGTGGGGGGGGGGCATTCAACATCATATCTACTGCAACTGTGTTTTCTTTAGAACAAGATTTAGCTTGTCAATTAAATTTCTTTGCTCATTATAGATGTTTCCAGATTTGCATTTCTTCATAACTTTGATTGCATAGGTTTCTATGAATTTGTCTACTTCCTGCATACTATCTATATTTTCTCCTTATACGTTTGACAATGGGATAATATGTGTAAGATATATATTAAAAACAGTCAAATAGCTCAAAAGCAAAACCCTACATGGCATGACTTAAATATAAGCAGAAAAACTGAACAAAGGAAAGAGCATAAGAACATCCTTCAGTGTATAAAAATTTCCAACATCCCTACTCAGAGAATGCAAATCAAAGCCACAATTAAATGACTGCTTTATTCTAGCTAAAATGCCCAGTATCAAAAGACAGAGGCGACAATCAACCGGCAAGGATGTAGATAAAGGGAACCCTTACAAACTGTTGGTGGGAATGCAAATTAGGTTGCCCATATGGTAAAATTGCATGAAAAAAATGTAACTATGGTGTGAGCTATCAATTTCACCACTATATCTCCACTGTATTGTTCACTACTATATACAATTAAAATTCAAATCAAATTTAGTGTCCATCACGAGATGACTGAATAAATAAAATAAAGTGTGCATATACAATATGATTATCATTCAGCTGTGAAAAATAGAACCCACAATTTGCAATAGTATGCATAAACTTGGAAGTCACTACGTTAAGTGAAATAAGCAGGCATGGAGAGTCAAACACTATACTCAAATACCTAAAAACAGCAGTCTCATGTAAGTCAAAATAACAGAAGTTACCAGAGAACACGAGGCCATGCAGGAGAAATGGATGAGAAAGATAAAAGGCACAAAATTACAAATGAGAAAGGATAAGTTTTGGCATTGTGCTGCACACAATTGCTACAATTAACAATAAAACATGATATATAACACATAGATAGAAGAATAGCTTTGAATGTTCCAGCACAATAAAACATGATATATAACACATAGATAGAAGAATAGCTTTGAATGTTCCAGTACAAGGAGCTGTGTTTGGAGAGATGGGGAGGTTCATTACATTGATTCGGCCATTACACATATATTTATATGAAAATAACAAATTGTTGTCTCACAAATACAAATAATTATATACTACTTAGAAAAATAAAAGCAAGGTGGAATGGCGCATGCCTGCAGTTCAGGTACTCCAGCAACAGAGGCAGAAGGATCACTCAGTCTCATGAGTTAGACACCAACATAGGCAGCATCAGGATATCACATCTCAAAGAAAAAGTGAAAACAAAACTATTACTCAACTGTTTGCTGTCTAATGGAAACAAGGCTAAAATATAAATGAGATAGGCCTGTTGAAAGCCAAAGGATAGAAAAGGCATTATGTCAACACAGTAAGAAGATGGCTGGCTAGTTACATTAGGATGACAACTTCAGAGCAAAGAAAATCTACATTCCCATGTGGAGGGTTAAAAGAAAATGGCCCCAAAGGGGGTGGCACTATTAGGAGGTGTGTCCTTGTTGGAGCAGATGTGTCCTTGTTGGAGGAAGTGTCACTGTGGAGAGGGGCTTTGAGGTCTCATATATGCTCAAGCCATGCCCAGTGAGACAGTTCACTTCCTGTTACCTTTGTATCAAGATGTAAAATTCTACAGCGCCATGTCTGTCTGCACTCCACCAGACTCCCAGCCACCATGTTCCCCACCATGATGACAATGGACTAAACCTCTCAAATGGTAAGCCACCACCGCAACAAAACGCTTTCCTTTATAACAGCCCCATGCTCCTGGTGTCTCTTCACAGCAATAGAAACCCTAACTAAGATATTATGTTATGATTGAAAAGGTCAGCCACAAAGATCACACAACAATGTGAAAGGCTTGTGTAGCAATAGGACTTCAATATATTTAAGGGAAAAAACCTTCATAGCTGAAAGAGAAAAAGAAATCACAATTATAATCAAAGACTTCAAAACTCTCAACCATTGAAAAACTAGACAAAAAGCCCACAGCTATGTAGTGTTTGAAGGACACAATGAATGAACAGTCAGGCTAATGACAGGGTTTTGTTCTGAGAAACGCTTGCTCTACAGTTTTGTAGCTTGGTTAATGAACATCACAGATTAAGGTGCCTACAATGTCATGAGATGATGTGGTCTTGTGGGAACTAGCATTGAGTGTGTGTTTGTTGTTGACTAAAAGACTCTTTTGGGCATATTCTGTCCTGCACATACATACATACATACACACACACACACACACACACACACACACACATATACACACACTCTATCCATACAGTCACAGAATGTTTGTCAAGAGAGATTCTATCAATTGGGCTGTAAAAATTCTCCAACAGTTCAAAGAACTAAATTGATATACTGTGTTTTCTTCAAATATAGTATAACCAAACTAGGAAATATAAAAATAATAAGAAAAGTCTCAAACAAAAAATAAATCGTTCAAATGCATTAAACCAAATAAGAGAATAATGTATCAAAATAGGTAGATATTGCTGTGCTGACCCAGTAACCCCTACAGTTAAATGTGCCCACTTGAGAAGAGGGAAACACACCCTGGAGAAGTCCAGTAGTGGGTCTCACACTAACATCTTGGCTTCCCTCTGAAAATCCGAGGTTTTTTAAGGGCCCCAAACAAGAAGATATATCAAAGACAAAAGTAAAAATTAAATTGGAAAAAAATTACATAGAATAATGAAAAAGTACGAGTTGATTGTTTTAAAAGGTCAATAAAATCAACAAATCTAGAGAAAAATTAATAAGGAGAACAGATAAGTAAAGAAACTCTAAAGTCTCCAACCCCACGAGTGGAATACAGGCCAAACACCAAGTGTGTCTGTGTCCTGATGTGCGCAAAATCATTGCTCAGTCCATGGGAGATGCGTGATTTGAACAGTCCTGTAATCAAAAAAGCCAAAATCATCTCAAACAAAATATAGGTAGCTTACATAATATAGTTTTGTGGAATTCTACTAAAGAACTAAAGAAGGTTAACAGGAATTCTACACACCATTCCCCAGAAAAGGAGAGGATAGGACTGAAACGGAGACAGAACAAAATAAAGACAGACGACAACAAGAAAAAACAGAAGTCAAACAAACAAAATTGGGAAAAGAAGAAGGGAGAAGGCAAGCTCGGGCTAACGCCCTTCTGCGCCAGCGGACCCAGCTCTGACACAGCACTGCAGTAATGTGTGCTGCGTCTGCATCTACACCCCTGCGGGGAGTGGGCAGGGCAAGGGGCACAAGGGATTTCTCTGCATGCAGCTCGGTGTGCATCCAAATTGCTGCGACATAAAAAGATTCACTTTTCAGTAGGGCGGTGATAGCACACATCATTAATCCCAACACTAGGGAGGCAGAGGCAGGGGGATCTTTATGAGTTCGAGGCCAGCCTGGTGTATAGAGTGAGTTCCAGGACAGCCAGGACTACACAGAGAATTCCTGTCTCAAAAATCAACAACAATAACAAACAACAACAACAACGAAAGTTTCACTTTTCAAAAGTCTTCAAAAGTATAAAAGAAAAGCAAAATTATTTTTCCTGGAAATTTTGTAGTATGTAATACAAAAATAGGCATTTTATTGTTTGTTTTATATTCCGTGTGTTTGGATGTAGACATTAATAAAAATAATTTGAGGGTGTAATGTGACATGTCTAGAATCTAGTACCCAGCTGAGACAGGAGAACTGAAAATTCTGGGGCAGCAAATTCAAGACTTTGTCTCAATGTCAGAACAAAGGAAAAAACAAAAGGCTACAGTTACCAATTAGAGACAATACATGAACAAAACAGTAGTTTTAGGAACTTTGAGGTGACTGGGTGGGCAAAATGCCTGGCGCACGAACACAAGCCCAGAAGCAGCGAGCATGCTCGTCACCTCAGTACTGGGGAGGCTGACGCAGGAGGGGCCCCGGGAGCTGGGCAACCAGTCTAGCCAAAGAGGGGCGCTCCAGGTTCATTGAAAAACCCTCTCTCCAAAGTAAGGCGGACTTGCACCAGATCAGGCCAGCCAAAATCCTAGGAGGGGCTGAGAAGGGGTTCATGCAGCCCCGCCCGTCTTTGAGGGCCTTTTGGCTGCTAGTGAGGGACAGTGGTTTTATTCTGGGATGCAGACCCTGCAAGATTTGCCTTGCCCCAGTGCATTGCACATCCACGCAGCACTAAATGGATTCAGCGGGTTTAGAGACAGAGCACACAGCTGTGGTTGAGATGGGAAAGTAAGGGGACGGGGTAAAATTGGAAGGGAAGGAATGGGGATGCATTTGATCAAAAGCCATTATATGTATGTCTGAATATTAAGTCTGATGTAACATGAATAATAAAACCCAGAGACAGATATTGGGGTTCAAGCTGAAGATCAGAAAATCACAGCAGCCAAGCCACTAGGGAGTTCTTACCTCTACCAAGGCTCAGACAATGCAAGGGGCCATCCTATCCTGAGTGACTATAGATTGCAACGCTCTCCACCAAACCTTAGACTGTACCAGAGACCCTGAGCGTCTCCCATCTTATATTCCTCTCTAGTCATGGAATTAAATGTGTGCACCACCACCACCTGGTCTCTATGGCTGACTAGTGTGGCTGCTGGGATTAAAGGTGTGTGCCACCCATTGCCTGGCCTGTATGACTAATGTGACGAGCTTTGCACTCTGATTTTCAGGCAAGCTTCATTTATTAAGACACAAATAAAATATCACTATAGTCCATCATTTTATAAGTGAAGTGGAGGGTGACAGAAGCCCCCCAGTGCTGATTTCTGGCTTCCAGAGACACGTGCACATACACAAGCACATGCACACAAATATGCACACATATAACACAATTCAAAAATAGTAATGCTGAAAAACTATTAATTGCTTATTAACTTTAGCAGAAAAATATTATGGGACTGTTTTTCATTTTAAAACTAAATAATACTTTAATATTTTCACAATATTTCCTGCAAATAAAATGTTTTCTATCCATATGATATTTCATAGAGTTTGCATGTAAGAACATTTTACCTCCAGAGGAGTAATGGACTTGTATTAAATTTCCTCCAGCAGTACTTCATGACATTGTTGATCCCAGTTAATCCTAAAAGCATCTCGTCAGTGTCAGGGAAATTACATGGCAGGAAGCAGATGCTGGAGATGGGCATCTTGGGCCCTCCACAAAAATGACCAGCTAGACGGTTTTAGATTTTTAGTTTGGGCTCTTGTTTGTTTTTGCTTTTTGAAGAAAAAAAAACCAAGCACACATAAAACTTCATACAGCAGGAGTATCTTCAATTAGCGTAGTATATCCAAGTCTCCGTTCTTTTCCTAGTTCACACATAGGTGCAGTTAGCACTAATACCCGATGGAAGACAATCATTTCAAGAACAAATTTCAATAATAACTAATATTTCTAAGTGAAGGCATAAGTAAAACAGCAGGGCCTAGGTAAAAAGAGCATGATATTATTCTTCACGATCTCTTGAAGCAAAGAACGTTTGTTTTGAGGCCGAAGGGATAGCAGGATTGTGGGGTCACCTTCACTAGCGCCATCAGAGGAAAGGAAACAGTCTCAGCAGGTCGTTCCAGGTCCCTGTGCCCGCCCCTGCGTGGTGGGCACTCCTGAGGGGCTAGCAGCTGTGTGATGGGAGACCGAGCGCTGGAGGTCTCACTGTTCCCTGTACTTTACTTTTAGGCAATTCTGTCTGAACGATGTAATAACCATGCCGGGATGCACAGAGTGGCTAAAACCAGGTTCTGCATTGTGTTCATGCTACATGGAAAGGCAGACAAAACACAAAGTTGTTCAGACAAAGAAGTCTAAGTTTAAACTGCTTTGGTCAGATCCAAGCATCACTGCCTCCTAGAGGTAAGGCATTGGCCAACTCGCCTCACGCCTCCTGGCTTGAAATTCCTCAGCCAAAAATGAGGCCAAGAGTATTATAATGCAATTAACATGTTTTATAAACTAAATCTCACATATTAAAAACAAATTTAAGTTTTAATAATTCCAGCTAATAGAAATGATCTTTAAAATTGTATATAAACTGGATAATTATATAATATTTTAAATAGATTCTCTGACAAGGAGAAATGATTTAAAGCATAATTAAATTACAAGGAGGTTATTATAAATTATATTTATATTATAAATTTATATTACAAATCAAAAAGTTGCATGATGTATTGCCTGAGTGAAGTCACTGTTCTAAGAAAATGCTATACATTTTGGTTCAAAAATACTTAATGAGACTCATTTCCTATTCAGCTCCTTGATTGAAATTTTCAACAATAAAATTTAAGTTACTATATTAAAACTTATTTTATATTCATAAATAAATCAATAAAAATGTAAAAGCACATTAAAAATTGCTTGTCCAAGAACATTAATTTACAAACACATTTTTAAGAATCTCACGTGCAGGAATTCTTCACAATATTCAAGTAACTTATCCTTAGAAATGAATTTGTATAAAATAAACTACGGTATAAAACACTTCAAGATTAAATACTATTTCCTAGAATTTTAGAAGACTTGGGCCTGGGAAGAAGAAATTAACTAAGCAATGCTATAATTGTAGCAACAGCTGCACAGCCAATACTTAATCACTATACTGTGAGACGGTCAGTAGGGAAAGCAGGATTAACATATTGCTTTAAACATTCCAGTATGTTCTGCATCTGTTTACTGACAATAAAAGACACAGCTGTTCCAAACGATGCCCACTAACAGGTGTAACGTGCCGGTCTGGCACTTTACGCACAAGTTACCCCTCATTTCCTTTTGGAATACGCTAAAATTATCCTGTAAGCCACAGGACCAATGCCATAAAGGGCTCCCATCTTAATTTTGATTATTCTCATCATTAAGTAAGAGAAGTTTCTTTCTCCATGAATCCAACAACTTTTGAAACCAACACTACAGATCCTGAACTAATTATAATTACCCCAGATGTTTTCCATAAAAAAATGGTATCTTTAGCAAATGTTATATATCAAATTCACTGCAAAGAGTATCAAAATTGTGAAGGAAGAAGTGTATCAAATTCACTACGCTTAAAAAATATGAATAAAGTTTGAGCTTGTAATTTATTTTGACAGAGCACTTCAGTTAATTTCCAGCCATACATATTTAAACCAAGGGTAACACGAGGAAATTCAATATTTAATAATAAGTTATCAACAATCACTCACCTTATGCATAAAAATAACCACATGTTGTGAATATCATACATGTAACTTATACAAATGTATTATAAACACTGTTACACATACTATATTAAAATCTTGCTAAATGTTCTCAGCCAAAAAGCAACTCCATTCTGTTCTAGTATATAGTAAATATGGATTTCTATTTTTATTTATAAATTACAGCAGTGGCATTATGTACAAACCAACGTCAATGAAAAGATTAAAGAACGGATAATAAACAGAAGCTGAAATATTTAGTTTGGGTCTTCTATTGGAGAGAAGATGCAGGACTGAGTCACCGGAGTCGGAAACGCGCCAAACGTCTTCTCTTCTTTTCCTACAGTTAAGACATTAGTCAAGTTAGTTTTTAAAAACAGTGTGGCACGGACATTCATAGGGTTCATGTGAATTATGCCCATGTTGACTATATACGTCGACAAAATATGCAACCTTTTAAAAAGTTTTGCTTAAACTAAATTGCACAAAGCATTCTGATTCCAACAACAGCTGATGTACAAAGGATATCGTTAAAGTCAGGGCTTCACATTGCCCAGGCTGGCCTTGAACTCACTATTTAGCCCAGAATGACCTTGAACTTCTGATCCTCCCCGGTTCTCGAATTACCAGCACAAGCCGCCACACTAGGCTGGTGTGGTGCTGAGGACGGAGCCTAGGGTTCATAACTGCTATAAAAAACCGTTCGCACTCAGCCTCATCCCGTCCTAAGTTTAGATAAAATGTCGTATGCTGCAGCTGTGCAGGTTCTTCTGGAAGTCAATTACGATCCATGTAAACTCTTAGTTTGCTGTTTAAGATACAAACAAATACCTTGTCTGTTCGGAGGGAGAGGGGGTCCTGGAGATTGAACACAGGGCCTAGTGTATACCAGGCACGCACACTCCACCACCGTCACCCTTAGCTCCTAATGCTTAAGTTTCGAAAAGCAATATGAAAAGCTTTTAACACGGAGAAATCAAGAACAGTAGTGTTGACGGTCTGTTTTGAGACAGTTCTGTTATGTAGACGAGAGAGCCTGGAACTCACTATGCGGCCGTGATGTCTTTCCACCAGCCTTAGCCTTCCGAGCACGGAGATTACAACCGTGCGCCCTGCTACATGGCTTCTGAAGATGACCACCTGTCTGAAATGCCATTGATAACGATGCTTAACATTAGCGTGTGACCTTAGAAATACACCTTAGATGATGTGCATTTTCTGATGAGTAAATTCAACTAATATTACTTAGCAACACACAATCCTATGATACAAAATGCGGGAATGATACATACTTCAGAAACCCCTTGAGAAAATTTAAATACTTTAGGTCATATTTATCCAAAATACCTTAATTTTATAATTTGTCATAACCGTGTATTAGAACGTTTATCAATAAAAATGTTTATGTTCACCTCTTGGGACTTCCATTAGTCCTGGCTGCTGCCCACTGTTTCCCAGAGACCCTTGAGCCACACAAAATGGTACATTAAGACCTCTGCCCCTCCCTGTCTGCCACCTACTGTTTCCCAGAGACCCTGAGACACACAGCATGCTACAATAAGACCTCTGCCCCTCCCTGTCTGCCACCCACTGTTTCCCAGAGACCCTGAGACACACAGCATGGTACAATAAGACCTCTGCCCCTCCCTGCTCCTTTCAGCTCACATCCCCAGACTCTCATCCCAATCTCTGCCTGCCACCTGCTGCCATTTTCAGACTTTGCAGAGGTCCCACACAGCTGGTTAGAAGCCCTCGTTCCATCCCTCTCTGCCCTTCCAACAGAATTTTCATCTAGCTGAAGGACTGACTGGACGGTCCTAGGACTCATCTAAACACTGTCTGGCCCTCTGAGCCAAAAACTCATATTAAAAGCCACAAGCTACAGTCTAACTCCAGAAGCCCAAGTCTCATAATAAAAACACATAATACAAAAGAAAGACTAAAACCCACTAAGGCAGGATGTTGTTTCCGCAAATTATCAGTTCCATTGTAATTGTCTCTATGAGAACAACAAAATAAAGAATTCAAAAGAACAATTATAAACTAGTTCAAAGAACAACAACTTAAAGGAGAGAGGCATAAACTCCCGATTGAAGCCCGAGAGAACACAAACAAAAACCTGCATGAAATGAGGACAAGCCATGATATGTGCACTCGCTAGTTTTATGTCAACTTGACACAAGCTGGAGTCATTAGAGAGCAGGAAACCGCAGTAAAGAAAATGCCCCCATAAGATTCGGCTGTAAGATACTTTCTTAATTAGTGATTTTGGGGGGAGGGTTTACTTTGAGTGGTGTCACCCCTGGGCTGGTGATTCTGGGTTCTATGAGAAAGCAAGCTGAGCAAGCCATGGGGAGCAGGCCAGTGAGCAGCATCCTCCATGGCCTCTGCATCAGCTCCTCCTGCCTTCAGGCTCCTGCCCTGGGTGAGCTCCTGCCCTCGCTGCTTTGATGCATTGCTGTGAGTGAAATGAACCCTTTTCTCCCCAGGTTGTTTTGGGCATGGTGTTTTGTCACAGCAATAGAAACCTTAGCTAAGACAATATGAAAAAAATTCAATAAAGAGATACAATTGAAATGAAAATGGAGGAATTCAGTAAGCCTAAGAAATAGCTCAGCGATAAGGTTCACAAAGAAGAAGAAATATATAGAAATAGAGTAATAGGGCTTGACAACAAGATAGAGGAATTTAATCAATCAAAGAAAATGATAATAAAAATATGAATGAAGTATTGAGAATGTTTGGAACATCAGGAAGAGTCTAAATCTGTGAACTGTGGGCATAAAGGAATTCCAGGCATAGTCATATAGAGTATTTTCAATAAAATCATAGAAGAAGGCTTCCTGAATCTATGAAAAGATATGCTCACTTATATAAAAAGCACACAGAAAACCAAACAAAATAACACACCATATCATAGTTAAAACACATAGCATACAGAGAAAAAGAAGACAGGGTGCTGACCTAGATTACCTAAAAGCAAACAAACAAACAAACAAAAACCCTATGATTCATAACTGAGTGAGAAAGGAAAACCTTCCACAATCCCAATGCACTAAAAAATATAAGCCCAACCACGCCAGTCCTTTAGGGAATTCTGGAAGGACTATTTGACCTGAAGGATGACTGTGTCCAAGATGTCACAGGGAAAACATATGATGCTATGATACATGGTTTTGCAAAGTGACACAAAGAAAAAAAGCAACAGAAATAAACAAATGACCGATATACATACTTCAATAAGATTTCTGAATTTCACTAGCATCAACTGTCCAATGAAAAGACAAAGGTTAGTTAATTAGATTAAAAAACAGGATCCATCTATTTGCTGTCTACAAAAACACACTTTTCTTTTTTCTTTTTTTTTTTTTTTTTTGGTTTTTGGTTTTTCAAGACAGGGTTTCTCTGTGGCTTTGGAGCCTGTCCTGGAACTAGCTCTTTTTTTTTTTT
>PVIU01016784.1:0-43032 GCA_004026605.1 Ondatra zibethicus
TCCTTCCTTCCTTCCTTCCTTCCTTCCTTCCTTCCTTCCTTCCTTCCTTCCTTCCTTTCTTTCTTTTTCTGGTTTTTTGATACAGGTTTCTGTAACAGTCCTAGATGTCCTGGAACAAGTTGTAATCCAGGCTGGCCTTGAACTCACAGAGATATGCCTGCCTCTGCCTCCTGAGTGAGTGATTAAAGTTGTGTGCCACCACCACCCTGCTAACTCTCCCTTTCTTAAGCAACCATTTGGGAATATGCTGAGGGGGAGAGAGTGCTGGGGTGTTAGAGAGCATGGAGTGGGGAGAGAGAAGTATCATGTATGTTGTTAAATATGGCTGCTTTCATGGGCTCACAACCCGTTCTGGCTCAGAAAGGCCCTATGTTTGTTTTACTGTCTTGATGTTACTGTTGTAATAATATCCTCAATAACAAGGAGCCCTTCTATTTTTTTTATTTTTTCCTTTGTTTTCATGTGTGTGTATACATGTTTATGTTTGTATGTACTCATGTATCAGAGCACTTGTACACATGTGTGCTTGGGTGTGCATGGAGGCCAGAAGTTGACATTAGTTGACATCTTTCTCTATTCCTCATCTCCATATTTTAGGGAACAAAATCTCTAACTGAACGTGGAGCTCATCCATCAGTGACTGGTGGGCCAGAAAACTCTGGGTACCCTCCTGTATCTACTGTCCTCCCAACAATGGGGTACAGTGGTATGCCACTATGCCCAGGTTTTATATGGGTGCCAGGGATCATAACTCAGGGCCCCTCATTTGTGTAGCAAGCGATTTACCCCCTGAGCCATGTGAGATCTCAGTTCCTTTGGTATTTGTACTGACCCTGCAAATGACTTACCTAGACCTATCCCTAGGAGCTTAAGTACAGGAGGCATGGGGCTAATCAGAACTGTTGATTGACGGTGATGGACTGTTCCAGAGGGTGTCTCAGTTCACCTGTTCTAGAATACAGGGTTACAGAAGTCCCCCTGCCGTATAATCCAGATTGCTAAGAACGAAGATAGAACACGAAATTGCAATCTGGTAGTCAGGGCTTAGGACTGTGAGAAGGTGAAGATTAGCAGAAATCAGAAGAGAGGCCTGAGTGCTCCTGAGTCTCAGCCCAGTCTCAAGGTCATATCCTCAAGTCTCCTTTCCAAAAATTCTATCACACCACACACACACACACACACACAAGTACATGCACATGTGCGAAACCTCTTGCATGCCAATTCCATGAGAGTTAAAGAACAGACCTCTTCCTGAACTAATTAAAACAATTCTCAGTGGAAAGGAGCACATGGCTGGTGCCATTCCTTCCTTCCACTTCTAGATAACAATAATGTCTGAGCAAGGACGCCGAAGGGCACACATGTGACAGAGCTTTTCCTCTCTATCAGATTATTTGAGCAGGAAGAATGGGTGAGCACAGCTCCACACTCCAGGCAGATAAGCGCTTGTCCTCTGCGCTCCAGCATAGCTTTCCACCTCTTTATTTCTTTTTTTTTGTTTTAAGTTAATTTTTCACACAATCTATTTTGATCATGTTTTCCTCCTCTCCTGCCTCCTCCCATAGCCTCCTCACTTGCCTACCCACACAACTTTCTCTTCCAAAAAAACCCCAATCCCTCCCATCTCTGCAAAACTACAGAACCAAAAATCAAAACAACTTAAAGACTAATGAAATATTTTTAAATGTGAAACTAAACAAAAATACCACACACACACACGGTTTATTTTGTGTTGGCCGCCACTCCTGGGCATGAGGTCTGCCGTGGTGTCTGGTTGATATGAGCAGCAAGACTCCCCTGGAGAAAGCTGATTTCCCTATACCAGTGGGTGTAAATTCTCCTCTTGGTTATGGATAGGACCCCACGTCAGTCCTCCTCTCAGTGCTGGGACCCCTCTGACTTGAACCTCTGAGGTCTATGCATCCCATTTTCTGTAAATTCACATGTGTATCAGTCCATTTTCATCTAGATTTTATTAATCTCTTTGATTTTGTTTGATTTTCCTCCCAAACATGGCCTGAAAATTCTTTTTTTCTTTTATTATTTCTTTGAAATTTTTTGTACAATTACTTTTGACCATATTTGACTATCCCAGATCTAAGCCCTCTTCCCCACCTATCTGACTTTGTGACTTCTTAAAAACAAAAAAGAACAGATCCACATATTCTTGCTGTGTAGCATCCCATTGGAGTGTGGATGACCTACCAGCAGTAACATTCTTAAAGAAAACTGGCTTACCTCCTTCCTGTAGCTATCAATTGCCCATAACTCCTTAGGTATGGTTGGGTCTTCGTGTTCACCTCCCTCTCCATACTGGGATTTGTTCCGACCCACCACATGAGCTCAAATATTTGTTTGTTTGTTTGTTATTCTCACATATATTTCTTCTCAACCACAGTCTTCCCTTCCTCCCCTTCTCCACTCTCTCTCTTCACCACCTCCTCTCTCCTGCAGATCCACATGCTTCCACCCCCCCTTAGAAAAGAGCAGGCCTCCAGGGACATCAACCAAATGCAGCAGAACATGCTACAATAAGACCAGGCACACACCATCACATAAAGGCTGGATGAGGCCACCCAGTAGGAAAAAAAGTGTCCCACAAGCAAGGAAAAGAATCAGAGACAGACTCACTCCCTCTGTTACCCAAAAGAACAGCAAGCCACTCAGCCACAGCACATAAGCAGAAAACCTAGGTCAGACCCCCATAGGCTCCTGATCCCTGGAGGTCCTATGAGTCCCAGACAGTTGATTCTGTGGGCCATGTTTTCATGGTATCCCTGACTTGTCTGGTTCCAGGATCCTTACTCCCCCTCCTCCTCAGAACTTCTCCAGCTCAGCCTAATATTTGGCTGTGGGCTCTGCGTCTGCTCCCATCAGTTGCTGGATGAAGTGTCTCTGGTCTCTTTGATGAGGATTCTGCTAGGCTCTGGTCCCAGAACACTGTACAGGGAGGACACACTATAGGTCGAAGGTTTTGTGGTTGGGTTGGTGACCGTTCCCCTTAAGGCCTTGCCTGGTTACAGAAGATGCTTGGTTCAGGCTCCACCGTTACTAGGAGTTTTTGCTAGTGTCGCTCTCTCATTTCATGCAGCTTCCTTTGTACTAGGTTTCCACTTGACACCTGAAATACCTTCTGATTCCAGACATTTCTCACAATGTTTTTTCTTTCTCTCACTCTGCCCACTTAATTCCTTCTGTTCCCATACCCACCCATCTCCCAATCCATTTGAAACATCTATTCTAATCTCCTTCCCCCATGAGCTCTACTTCTTACTTAATTTCTCTGGGTCTGTGGACCCCAGCATGATTCTTTTACTTTACAGCTAATATCCCCTTATAAGTGGATGCATACCATGTCTGTCTTTCTGGGTACAGGTTACTTCATTCAGAATGATTTTTTCAAGTCCCATCCATTTGTCAGCGGATTTCATGATGTCTTTCTTATGAATATCTGAGTAATACTCCGTTGTTAAATGCGCCACATTTCATTTATCATTCTTTGGTTGAAGGACATCTAGGTTGTTTACAGTTTCTGGCTATTATGAGTAAATAGGTGGGTTTTGAGATAGATCAATCCCCAATTTTTTGAGAAAATGACATTGATTTCCGAAGTAGCTGTACAAGTTTGGCTCTATCATCAATGGAGGAGTGGTCACCTTTCTCCACATCCTCATAAGCAGAAACTGTCACTTTATTTTTGATCTTAGCCATTCTGACAAATGTTAAGATGGAATTTCAGAGTCAATTTGATTTGCATTTTCCTGATGGCTAAGGATTTTGAATATTCCTATAAGTGTTTCTCAGTCATTTTGGAATTCACTGTTGAGAATCTCTGTTTAGATCTGTACCCCACTTTTAAGTTGGATTATTTAGTTTGTTGATGATAGTCAGTTTCTTGAGTTCTTTATATATTTTGGATATGAGTCCTCTGTTAGATATAGAGTTGGTGAAAATCTTTTTCCATTCTGTAGGCTGATGTTTTTCCTATTGATGGTTTCCTTTGCCTTACAGAAGCTTTTCAATTTCATGAGGTCCCATTTATTAATTGTTGACCTTAGTGACAATGCCATTGTTTAGGAAGCTACCTCCTGTATCAATGTGTTCAAGGATCTTCCCCCTGTCTTTTCTATCAGGTTCAGTGAATATGGTTTTATGTTGGGGCCTTTGATCCACTTGGACTTGGCTTTTGTGCAGAGTGATAGATACGGATCTATTTGGATTCTTCTACATACAGGCATCCACTTAAACCTGCAGCGTTTGTTTAAGATGCTTTCTTTTTTACATTGTTTCTTTCAGGCTCTTCTTTCACAAGTCAGGTATTAAAAGGTGTGTGGATTTATCTCTGGCTCTTCGATTCAATTCCATTGATCAATGTGTCTGTTTTTATGCCAATATCATGCAGTTTTTGTTACTAATGGTGATACCTCCGGAAGTTCTTTTCTTGTATAGAATGTTTTTACCTATCCTGGGATTTTGTTGTTGTTGTTCCCTATTAAGTTGAGTATTGCTCTTTCAAGATCTGTAAAAATAATTCTGTTGAAATTTTGATGGGGATTGCATTGAATCTGTAGATTGCTTTTGGTAAAATGGCCATTTTCACTATGTTATTTCTGTCTGTCTATGAGCATCGGGAATCTTTCCATCTTCTGATATCTTCTCTAATTTCTGTTTTCAAAGACTTGAAATTTTTAATATACAAATCTTTCACTTCCTTGGTTAGTTACCCCAGGATATTTTATATTATTTGTGGCCATTGTAAAGGGTGTTGTTTCCCCGATTTCTTTCTCAGCGCATCTGTCATTTGCATATATGAGAACTAAACATTACAGCCCAGATGGAAAGATATCCTGGCAGCTGGGGGCCAAGGAATACCACAAAGTCACACTACTCACGAAACTACACACAAATAAGATTCATTGGGAGGGAAGTCAGAAGGGTGGCTGACTCTGCTTCGATGAGGAACAGCAGGGAACTGATCAGAAGGCAGAGGTTATATCGTTTCTTGTCTGTGTTGGGGGGCGGTTTTCAGGGGAAAGCTTTCTAGGGTGGGGATTGGTAGAATTTCAGTTGTAGAGCTTGGGGTTTCTCCTCTGTAGGGTGGGGGCTGGGTTCAGCAGTTAGGGCTCATAAAGTGTTCTGTGGGTAGAACCTGTCAGTTGGAGGTCCTCAGGGGAGTGGCCTGCCCGCCTGTGTATCTCAAGGTGCTTACATTCCCCTCCTATTTTGTTTATTATTGATAAACAATCAGGTTATATGAAAGGAGTGTGATGTTATCATTTCCTGTTGTATTGGGGCATCAAAGGCCTTTGTGCTAACTTGATTTTTACTATCAGGGTATAATTAGGAGTTGCTGACCTCTTGGCTCTGTAGCTAGGGGCCAATAATATTGTAATAGTAATAGATTAAATGTAGGGCTAGAAATTTTTTGAATATGTTGTTGAAAAATCTAGACAAGAAGTTTATAAGGCAGACTGCATCTAGTAGGGTTAAGAATAGGAGAAGAAAGATGGTTAGGAAGGGTAGCATCCACCAATTCCACGCTGGGCCATGAATGATCCACTATCCAGAGGCATTGTGCTGTTTCTTACATTTTTGGAAATCTTGTCTTTTACTCTACCTGACTGATTAACATAGAAGCATCATTCTTCCCTTAGGAAGAGACAAAGACCACCTCTCTGTGTTGTTAGCAAATCTAACCCTTCTGATGCTATAACACTAAGGCAGTGAGTCTCTTTGGCCCCGGAGGGTAAGGATGGTCTCAGTCACCCCTTGGAGATCCTGGATGAACTTAGATGAAAACTGGTGGTCAATAGCTAGGGAAGTAGTCAGTACTCCAGGGGCAATGTCATCAGTCATACCCAGGACTGCTAGAGAGGTACGACCTGAACAACTCGTTTGTCTTGCCATGCCACTATAAACTCTGCGATGGGAACTGGCAAGGGCTCTTCACCAGGTACCATCCCTTAGTTTGGAAAAAGGAACACCAGGGCACAAGTTCCAGACCACCCAGCAGGTAGGCAATGATAAACTTGAGTGCTGCAGAGAACTAAGGCATTGTGAATGTTTGGACACAGGGTCTGGTGCTGTGGGACAATGGTCTTTCATCCTGTCACTTGTATTTGATGGCCAACTCTGACTGGCCAGTAGCCAGGCAGGAAGTACAGGCAAAGTGACAAGAACAGGAGAATTCTGGGAAGAGGAAAGATGGAGTCTGCAGTTGTCACCCAGACGTAGAGGACGCAGATGATGCAGATGAGAATGCCTCGCTAAGGAAAGGTACCAAGCCACGTGGCTAACACAGTCAAGAATTATGGGTTAAGATGTAAGAATTAATTAATAAGAAGCCTGAGCTAATAGGCCAACCAGTTTATGATTAATGTAGACCTCTGTGTATTTATTTGGGACTGAACGACTGCAGGACCTGGTGGGAGAGAAACCTCTGTCAATAAATGGTGCTCAACATGTGGAAAACTGCATCCACAGAAAACCTGAGAGAGCTTGGGAAGTATTACTAGACACAAAATAACAGCGTTAAGCATGGTTTCTTGGTAGCAGCAATTTCTTGGGTTTGCTCTCTTTGCTAGAGGCAAGTGCATCTCATTTAAGAGAGGCTTCCTGACTCAGCTTTAGCTGCAAAACTTTGCAGCTCTTTTAAGAGGCCCTGCCACCAAACGCTTAAATGGTGTTTATGAATTGCCAACAGCATGCTCCTTGGTGGTTTCAGGGACCTTGAAACTCCATAGATTTGTGGCAATAAATATGGCTCCAGCCAGGACCTCCACCATGAAGCTCTCAGAAAGCTAAGGAATGGGTTGGATCCAGCCGTCAAAGCCACAGCTTTAATCCTAGCCATATTGTTTAGCAAATTAGAGACTCATGTGGTCAGGAAAAGAGAGATAAACAGTAAAGATAGATTCAGATGAAGAAAAGCTCTAAATGGTTTACAGTGTGTTTAAAAATAAAGGTAGGCTTGTGAGAGAAAAGAACATAGACAAGAATAACGGGCTAATTTAAGATGTAAGAAAGAGTTAATAAGAAACCAGAGCTAATAGGCCAACCAGTTTACAATTAATATAGGCCTCTGTGTGTTTCTTTGGGACTGAATGGCTGCAGGACCAGGCAGGACAAAAACCTCAGACTGGGTGGTAGCATTAAAGCTTAAGGTATTATTGCAGGCTGAAGAATCCAGTGTGCCCTCAAAGCATGCTCCTGAGGATTAAAGCAGCCTGTGATACCAAAGAGGGAGATGTGGGAGAGATAAGGGTTGGTACTGATATTTGGCTTAGAGCAAATAAAGAGTGACAAGGTGAAAGGATCTAATAGCTGAAGCCACAAATGGTGGTCATGAGTTTGATCAAAGAGACACAAATAGCATTCTTCAAAGTGGTTGGGCAGACAGTTTTTCAATAGCTGATATGCAGAAGATATAAGAGATGGTATGACAGCAATTTGGGATTTGTATCATCTAAATGGGGTGATATTAGAGCTGCAAAGACCTTTCAGAAGCTCTGAACCACTTCTTCTACTCGATACCTAAGCCCTGAGAGAGTGGGATGTGCACCCTCTGTGTTTGATCATGCCTGATGGACGGCTGTGATAAATGCTATAGTAAAGTTTACCAGTGACCTCCGTCTCTCACCTGGGGTGCCATGGGTCATTAATTGGAATATAAAAGATTTTTCATTTTGCTAAATGTAGAACACCTTTCTGAGTTTTCATCATAGCCTCCTATACAACCAAAAAGGGATAGAGCAGGAGGAGGGAAGAAGCACCCGAGGAGGTGAACTCTAGAATCCAGAACCACATATGGTGGCTGGAAGAATCCCAAAGAACCAACTGATCCCTAAGAGAGTTCAATCAGCAACTTGGGTCAGTTTGAAATGTTGAGATGTGGGCATGGCTGAAATGTAACTGTAGCATCCTCTACCAATGCTACCTGAAGAGAGAGAACTCTGGAAGGGTTAGGGTTTGGAGACCCTTGTGTGTTAGGAGATGGAGTAGGTGGTGAAGAGAGAAGACAGCAGTGGGTGAGCCAAAGGCTAACTTTGCTATTTGTGTATAATAAGCTTGGTTGTGGCCAGACAACACAGGCAAGTTGCCCTTCCTTGGACAGTATATTCTAATTTTTTAATAAGCATGCAATGGGCACAAAGGAAGATAGCACTTAGTCACCCAGTTCCGCAAGAGCACATCCCTCCTTTTCTGTAACCTGGAGCGAGAAGGGGCTAGGTAAGTTCAGAAGACGTAGGGCTGGAGCCTGGAGGAGGTCCTGTGGAAGCTTACAAAGTGGTTTGATAATGGGTGCAAGAGGGGATTCATGTGAAGAGCTGAGGGCCACCTCATATAGTGGACAGGCAAGAAGAGAGGAAGAAGGAAGCCTAGGGTATAAGAAGCTGCTCATCCTAAGGAAGCATAGAACTTCGTCCATGGTGGGAACTGCGAGTGAATTAGGCATTTCTGTATGTGGTGATGGCCTTGTGAGTTGCAGTGATAGCTAATCCAGGTAAGTAACCTGAGAGCTGGACAGGTGGACCTTAGAGGGTGAGACCCTCTATCTCTGTATGGACAGAACGTTTAATAAGGCAGAGGTGTAGGCCTGGCTAAGGTGCAGACATGGATCACAAAGGGGAAGATCAGCTATGTGGTGTGTAGGCTTGAATTTAGGAAGAGACAGAGAGAATAAATCAAGGCTAGAGCAGGACCAAATAGATGTAGGATGTTCCAGAACCCCTGGTGTAGGACAGTCCAGGGGAGTTGGGTAAAAAGATGAGTATCTGGGTCAGTTAAGTCAAAGGCAAAAATATTTTGCCACTGGAGATTTAGAGGCATGGAAAAGAAGGCATTCTTGAGGCCCAGGACAGAGAAATGGGAGGTCCCTGAAGAGATTGCAGAGAGGAGAGTATAGGGGTTGGGTACTATGGGGTGAAGGAGAAACCAGAGCCAAGCGGTAGGTTCCATTTGGATTTTTAAGCTGCGAGTATCGGGTTATTAAAGGGGGAAGGAAGGAAGGCAAAGAAGATTCTTTCTTAAGAGGTCAGAGATTAGAGGCTTGAGTCCCCTGAGGCTGTAGAGAGAGAGAGTGGGTATTGAGACTGAGGGATATATTTGATGGGGTTTGATGAGATTGGTAAAGTTGTTCCCTACCCTGACAATGGGGGAACAAGATGTGGGCTCCAGTAAAATGGGAACAAGTACGGACTAGAGCCATGAAGTTTGTGAGCTCTGCCTATAGACAGAGGGCACTGCAGAAGGGAGCTGAGACACACATGAGCCGGTGACGAGAGCGTGTAGTGTGTGTGCACAGCTCGTGTGTGCGCACATCGCAGCTGGCCTGCTCCTTTGCTTTCTCGCTCTTCTGTTAGGTCTGCATCCTGCCTACCACTTTGCAGCAAATTTACAGATTCATGATTTGGTATCTTCAAAGACAGACAATTATACCATGGGAAGGAAGGCTCTATAAAAACAAAGAAGACTTGACATGGAGAAAAAAGAAACAGGGAATAGGGAACCTCTTTCCATTTTTCAGATAGATGGCAGTTATATAAAGGCTCCCCCAAAAATATTAGGACCTAAGGTAACATAAGCCGACACTTTGTATTGATTATCTAAGGCGCATTGAGGCCAAATTCAATTGCAAAAGCAACTACATTTAGGGCCCTTCAGGTAGGATGTCTGTCAGGTGGAAAAGATGGAGGTTTTCTAAGAGACATCTCAAGAGGACGTGAGAGTATATGGAAGACTCCATTTCCATGGGTGAGAGAGGGCAAGGAAAATGTCATTACAGCCTGTAGTCACCTGCATCCCATGAACACAAGGAGGACCCAATAAGGACCAATCATTCAGTAGGTCATTAACACAGCCAACGGGGTCAGGGCTTAGGCTGGCTAAGCCAGAGAAGAGACTCAGTGTCTCGTACCAGGGCTTGTGTAGAGGCCGGAGGATGGGGGCAAAAACCGAGCTCTAGGAGGGGGTTCTCATCCACAGGAATGGGTTGGAAAATGAAGTCACAAAAGCCACGAGGACCTAAGAAGCTGTGCGATTCCAGGCAGCTCCTGAGGGAAGACAGGAGAAGGCACAATAGCCTGGCTGGCCCTAAGGAAACTGCAGGATTGCATCTCCAAGGGTGGGGGGGATGAGGTCGGGTGGAGAGGGCCATCTGTAGTCATAAAGAGCTTGACTGGGCATACCTCCAACTCCAAGAGTGCCGGAGCGGTTCCAGACACTCACTGGTTACTTCCGTGAACTCAAGAAAACATTTACATTGACCAAAGGGGAAATTTACATAATTCTTCCTGGTGGATGGAGTGCTGAAGGATTGGTGAGCTGGAAGGTGAGTGTTGCAGGTGGACTGGGAATGAGGGATAGGGCCCCAGGGCATCTTAGGCCCCAGAGTAGAAACACAGACACTAGGAGAGCCTATCCAGGTTTCAGCACCAAGTTTAAGTTTTATAGCTCAGAATGAAAGGTATCCTAGCAGTTGGGAGCCAAGGAATAACACAAAGTCACACCTCATAATAAACTTCGCACAAGAGATTTATTGAGGATAAAAAAAAAATCAGGAGGGTGGTTACCTCTGCCTGGGCAAGAAATATCAGGGAACTGAAAAGAAGGCAGGGCTTATATAGAGTTTCTTCTGTGTTGGAGGGGGAGGGGGAGGGGGAGGGAAACCTTTCAGGGTGAGGCTTTCCAGGGTGGGATATTTTGGTGGGATTTCAATTCCAGAGTTTGAACTTTTTACATTGTAAGGTGGTGCTGGGCCCAGCTGTTAGTGCAGTTAGAGTGTTTTGTGGGTGAAACCTGACAGTTGGAGGTCTTCAGGGGAGGGGTCTGACCACTCCTGTCCCTCAAGGGGTTTACAGGGAGGCTACTAATATTTTTTATTTACTCTTGTATCCAGCCACTTCGATGAAGGGGCTTATCAGTTGTAGGGGTTCCCTGATAGAATTTTTGGGGTTACTTATGTAACAGAAATGTTGAAAGTTTAAGCTAGCCCCAATTAAATGGTTCCCTTAAAAGAATTCACATGGTCAAGATTAACATGGTCTTTACCACGAATAAAACCCCAAGACAAAATTGGTACCAGGACTGGGATATTGCTGTAATAGGCCTGACCATACTTTTGTTTGGAAGAATCTCAACTTAGGAAGTTTGGGTTAGGAAAGCAGTGGATGCTTTAAGTCCTGCTTAATGGGCCATGCTAGCAGTAACATGGAAGATAGTGATGCTGAATGTGATTTGAACTGTGGGGGCCTGGTTCAAGGATGTCTGGAGGAGAATTTTAGTATGTTGCCTAGAGATCATACTTGTAATATTTTGGTAAAGAACATGACTGTTTTTGCCATGTTTGAGCACTCTGACTGAGACTAGAGTGAAGAGTTTTTCATTAATTCCTTTGACAGAGGAAATCTCAAAACAGCCTAGTATGGACTCTGTCTTGGGGTTAATAGTGTTCACTCTAATGAAGATTTATAATGAAAGGGAACAGGCTGAGCAAGTACAAATACAAAAGGTGAAAATTGAGGGGAAAAGAAACATCAGGAGGAAAAATGGAGCTGAGTCCTGTGTTCAAGGAAATAAACAGATTAAGAAACGGAATACAGGGAGTGGTGACTTCAGGGTGTGATCCCACCCACTAAGTTTCCAACTTGTGAAAAGGAATTAAAGAAAAGCTTAGATCCAAATGTGGTAGTGCATGCCCTTAACCCCCACACTGGGAAGGCAGAGGCTAGCAGATCTGAGTTAGAGGCCAGCCTGGTATACAGTTCCAGTTTTAGGACAGCCAAATGTAGGCAGTGAAGGACAGAAAGTCAGTGAAGACGTAATTGAATAAGTTCCAGCCCCAGTATGCGGCAGAACTTGGCAGCTTTGGCCATATGGTTTTGGTTTAGAGTTAAGGGTAGAAGAAACAAGTGTGGAATTTGCCTCTGCATCTAAAGAAAGCTGCTGAGGCCAGGCAGGTGCCTGGCATGTCTGTGAATAAAGCCTAATAGAAAGACCATTACATGACGCTGTAACTGTGAAGCCTGGATTGTCTTGGAGACCCCAAGATGTTAGAGACAGAATAGTGGTACACCTGCCAAAGGAGAGCTGCTAACAGGGAGGAGAACCAGCCCAAGAGAAGGAAGTGTACTGCAGTTAACAAAGCTGAACAGAGTAGGAGATTTAAAGAGCATTTTGATATCAGACATGGATATGCAGAGCTTGGAGTTTGCCCAGCTATGTTGCAGTCTTGGATTGGTCCAATATTTCCTTAGTATGTTGCCTTTCCTATGTTTTAGAATGGTAATGTATATCCTGTGTTACTATATGTTGGAAGTATGTAATCTGTTTTCTTAATTTTGATTTTTTAGGGGATTACAGTTAAGAGATGGCATGAATCTTGGAAGATACTTTGAACTTTGTACTTTTAAACATTGTTGAGACTGTTAGACTAGAGGACCTTAAAAGTTGGACTAAATAAATGCATTTTGCATTAAGACATTGTTGCAAGCTCATGGGGTGCAGGGAGTGGAATGAGGTAGTTTGAACGTAGTTGACCCCCATAATCTCATAGTGAGTGGCACTATTAGGAGGGGTGACTTTTTGGATTGGGTGGTGGCCTTGTTAGAGGAAGTGTGTCACTGTGGGGGCGGGTTTTGAGGTTATCTATGCTCAGGATACTACCCAGTGTCTCAGTTGACTTCCTGTTGCCTGCAAGACATAGGACTCTTGGGTATCTTTCTAGTACCACATCTGTCTGCACACCTCCATGTCACCATCATGGTGACAATGGACTGAACCTATAAAACTGGAGTCGCTCCAATTAAATGTTTTCTTTATAAGAGTTGCTGTGGTCATGGAGTCTCTTCACAGCAAGAAAAACCCTAAGACACAGTCCAAGTTGCTTTTGGTTATGGTCTTCATCACAGCAACTGAAACCTAATTAGGACTCTCTGTCTTCATGGGAAGACCCTTTATCCTGAGGGAAGAGTCGCTCTGTGAAAAGAAAACTGTTAGGGCAACTATGAGCTTACCTGGAAATGGTAAAGCACAGAAAAGCTAAATGCTACTGAAGCAGTTTTATAGCTCTGCTCATTGCTAAACCAGAAACCTATATCCAGGTCTATAAATTCAGTTAGAGTCCATCTTTAGTGTCATTTTGTAGTCAATAAAAGCTTGTTTCAAATTTGGTTCAAAATTCTGGTGGTAGTCTTAGTCTTGCCTAGTAGGATTAACAATAGCTCAGTGAGCTTGCCTTGCAAATGTGAAGAACCGAGTTCAAGTGCCCAGAATCCACACAAAGTCAAGCACAGTAGCACACATGTGCAATCCCTTGACTCCTATACTAACATGGAAGGTGTTAATGGGAGGACATGGGGACGCTCATGGGCCAGCTAGCCTGACTTACACAAGTGCAGAACAAGAGACTCTCTTATGCAAGGTGGCAGGTAAGAATCACACATAAGGCTGTCCTTTGACTCATAACACATATTGTGGCATACATGTGCTTACATTCATACACACAAGGATGCACAAACCCATGAACACACAAAATACACACATGTATATACACAATACAAGAAAGATTAAAGAAAACATTTGCATTTCAGTTAAACTTCATAAATTGTGTTTGACTTATAATTAGGGAAGGGATTAATTAATTGATAGATGAATAAACAGGGAAAACACAATTAAAATCAATAAGGAAAAGTTTTCCATTTGAATTGGTTCCATTGAAATCAATCCCCTCAGCAGAAACATTATTTAAGGGGCAAATTCTGACTAAGGGTGGAGAGAGTGGGAACAAATTACTACCTCTGATTGGCCAACTGTTTCAAAGGTTGACCTCCCATGGAGATGAGCTAAACCAAAGGGGTGGTTTACCCCAGATGTCGTGGCTGATCCAGAGTTTCCAGACATAGGCAGCACCCACTGTACCCTGGGACAGCAGGCTCGGGCATCGCCCCCAGCACTTATCTTTATTCAGTCTCATTTCCACATATCTGTTGGTCTTTGATGTGAAAAAGCTGAACAACTTGGGATAAAAAGCAGAATTCATAAATTCTGAGATTAAATACTATACCTCACTATGCTCTTTTAATTTTTATGACATAGTCAACAAAATAACCCAGAAATGTTCTTTCCCGTCATTTAATGGGGGAAAGGGGATTTCTGTGAGTGTCTGAAGGTCAGTCCTCTGAAATAAGCTCAGGACATCCTCTTTCCCTTGTTGCTGACATCTCTAGATACCATGATAAAATATTCGCTCCTTATCATGAATCTCCTACTAGTCTTTTGGTCTATATTGTGACCTTTATACCCAGGCGAAGGAAGGATATTAGACTCTGAACCCTTGGTAGCACGCTCAGTAGGGCAGTCAGACCTTGGAGTACACAATACACCTTGGAACACCCTGGAATTATATAATGAGGTGTGGAGACTGGCTGTAAAAGCAGTTGATATAAACCATTGCTGAAGAATGTGGCTTCTGCTTTCCTTTGGAGACATAGGCATGCATCAGCACCAGCTTTTGCTAATGACCACTTCTTCCAGACCACTCTCCCAGGGGGCTGAGGACTGCAGAGCCAAGGGAAGGCAGCTGAATCCATAGTCTCCATAGCATCTGCAGTCACATCCTTCACCTCCCCAAACCTGAAGATGCTAAGTCTTAGAGTTCTGTAAGAACAGGAAACAAACGGGCTAGGTCCACCCTAAGCTGACTCAGTATTACCAACAGGAAAAGTCTTTGAGGTAAAGGTTGTGCTGCCCACAGGTCTTATGTAATTCTTTATTTCTAGATAGAATCTAGTGAGTGGTACGAGTGGACTAGTTGTATGGAGAGGAAACTGGAGAACTATAATGCTGTAAAATTGAGAGGGCATTTAAACATTTGGTGATGCTACAGTACAGAGAAAATGGGTTTTCCAAGCTGATAAATGGACGGTCAAGTTTAAAATGCCCATCTGTTAGCAGTATATGTGACAACAAGCAGTGTTCTCTTACATCCAGGTATTTTGCTCCTCTCAGTAGTTTAAGGTGGCCACAGACAAAGGTGGGAGTCCTAGTGTGGAAACACGATTAGGTGAGCAATGCCAAGAAAGCACTCCAGCATCTGCCGTTCAGGCCTTGTCCTTGAGCTATGTGCTTCTTCAGTGGCCTTTAGATCAGAGTGGAAACATACATGACCAGACAACACTTTGTCCTTGCCCAGCAAATCCAAGGCACACATAGTCCAAGGAGTCATGGGGGCCAGCCACAGTATTCCAAAATAACTTTCTAATAAACACCTAAAATATGAATATGAATTTTCTTCATGAAAAAGTAAAGTGGATAGAGGTGTTGGCATTGGCGTGAAACCAATACCAATACATTTACAGAGATTCGTGGATTTAGAAGCCTATGGATGGCAGTGGCTGTTGAGAGAGGGGAAAGTCACTGTCCTTTGGGGAATTGACAGTAGGTTACCCATTGTCTTATAGGTAGACCTACATCCATAGGTGCATTTGTTAAGGTTTCTGTTGCTATGAAGAGATACCATGACCATGGAAACTCTTATAAAGGAAAATATTTAATTGGGGCTGACTTACAGTTCAGAGGTTTGGTACATTCCCATCACAGCAGGAAACACGGCAGCTTCCTTTCGTAGACAATGAGGACAGAATGTACGGTTTGTTGAGTACCTGATGTCTGACAGTTCTTCAGGTTGGTGCTTTTACAAAATGCTTTAAAAAATAACCTAAATATAAAGTACTACTGTACTTCATTATATGCGAGGAAACTGGGGTTCAGGCATGTTGGATAATATGAAATCGTGCATGGTAGTAGGTGTTACGATTGCAATAATAAACCTTGTTTCTTTTTAAGAACACATGCTTCTTTTTAAATATATCATATTTCTAATTCATTGGCTAGAGACTGGCCTTACTTTTGTAATAAAGATTAGATCTACTACCTATAAGCTTTAAAATAAGATTTAATACGGTGTTAATTATGTGTGTATATGTGTGTATTTGAGGATTTATGCACGCATTAGTAAGGTGCTCACAGACTCTAGAAGAAGGCATCAGGTGACCCAGAAGTGGGGTTCCAATAGTTGACATTCAAGCTACATGGGTGCTAGGAATCAAACTGAGTCCTCTGTAAGAGCAGTATGTGCTCTTTTTGCTATCGTTTGTTTGGTTTCCTTGTTTCTTTGTTTGTTTGTTGAGACACAGCCTCATGACACAGCTTGAGACACAGTATCACTGAAACAGCCCTCGCTGGTCTGGAACTAGCTATAGACCAGAGTGTCCTCAAGTCACAGATATCCAACTGCCTCTGCCTCCCAAGTCCTGAGATTTAACATCTTATGCCATCACTCCCAGCTACAGCATGTGCTCCTAACCACTGAGCAAGCTGTCTGTCCTGTGGCTTCTTTAAAACATTTTAATTTATTATTTGAAAATTTCAAACTTTTATACAATTTACCCATAACATTCCACTATTGTCTCCATCCAACTCATTTAATGGCCCCCGTTCCATTATCCTCCCAACTTCATGTGTGTGTTACTGTTATTATTCTAATAACTGCTATCCATATAGCTGCTGTTTTGTTTTGAATAGGTATCGTCCTATAGACTCATGTGTTTGAATGCTTGGACCTTAGGACCTGCACTATTAGGAGGTATTGCCTTGTTGGAGGAAGTGTGTCACTGTGTATGTGTGTGTGTGGGGGGGTGAATTTGAAGTATTATATGCTTAATCTATGCCCAGTGTGGAATACAGACCTATGAATCAAGATGTAGAACTCTCAGTTCCTTCTCTAGCACCATGTCTGCCTGCACGCTGCCATGCTTACTGCTATGACTACAATGGACTAAACCTTTGAACTGTAAGCCAGCCCTAATTAAATATTTTTGTTTATAAGTGTTGCTGTGGTAATGCTATCTCTTCACGGCATGGATGTAGGTTTACATATTAGAGAATGTTAAACTGCTATCATGTCCCCAAAGGACAGTGACTCTCCCTCCCTGAGCAGCCACCACCACCCATACATAGGTTTCTAAATCCGTGAATCTCTGTAAGTGTATTGCCTGAGTTGCAGTAGGTTTTAGTACCTAGGCTTATAATCTGACATTGCAACAATGACTACATGATGTTATTTATAAAGTTCATGATGGAAACTGAGCTGTCCACTTTTCAAAAAGATTGTAAAAACAATCCCATAATATTTAAAGTAAGTTTACAATTGTAAAGAGAGAGGCATTCATAACTATCCTGGCACAAGCACATGGACCTCAGATTAGATGCACCTTGTAGAACAATCATGAACTTTTAAATTTCCTTCCACATTAAAAGTATGTTAAGTTTTTGATGCCTTGGGGATGATAAGGTTTCATTATCTTTGAGAACACAAAGGTGACACTGCTGGTTTTATTACATCTGAGGCTATGAATGTGAAGAACTTTCCATTATCAGAATCTCCCCCATCCCTGCTTGTGTTCTGACATTTTCTTCTTTCTTTTTTTTTAAAGATTTATTTATTTATTATGTATACAATGTTCTGTATGTATGTATGTATGCTTGCTGACCAGAAGAGGGCACCAGATCTCATTACAGATGGCTGTGAGCCACCATGTGGTTTCTGGGAATTGAACTCAGGACCTCTGGAAGAGCAGTCAGTGCTCTTAACCTCTGAGCCATCTCTCCAGCTCCCATTTTCTTCTTTCTAAATGAAAGAATGGAGTTGGTAGAAGGTAGCTTTCTTTCTAATGTGCTCATTAAATAAGAACAAATACAGCACAGCTTCACAAAACCTGGTGCCCAGTGAACAACAATCAAAATTCTAAACTGTGATTTCATTGTCCAGCGCAGTGTTAGGATTTGTCAGATTCCTCTTCTCTGATGTGGTTAGAATTCTTAGCAGGACATACAGCTTCTCTGCTGTCCTTGAGTTAATGAGAGGTTCTCTGAGCACATTCATTCATAGTAACAGTCTCTTGTCAGTCATTAACATCTTAAGACCTGTTAACAACAAGGCTTCCTGCTTCATGCTCCAAGTGTTTCCTCTTCCAGCACAGCTCTCCTATAAGCTGGAGACAGCAACAAAAGAAAGGACAGATGTGGACTACTGGCTGTTATCTCATGCTTGTCCCTCCCCCCGCCATACTGGGCTGTGGCTTCTGACTCAGAAGTCATGTGGTTTATGACATCTATTTACTTTGGAACATAAAGTGAGAAAAAACATCTTATTTAATAGCATCCATAACATCTGGCTTTTGTTCTCTCTCCACATGGCAAATGGTAAACACTGATCCTGAGATATTTGTGATGATCTGGAGAGATTTCTACCTCCTGAGACTTGGCTTAGTTGTCTATCAGTCTTCAAGATAAACAAGTTGTCTATCAGTCTTCAACTCTCACGGTGTTGGAAGGTCTCCCTGAAATTGGGGATATTGTCTTAGTTAGGGTTTTCTATTGCTGTGAAGAGACACCACGACCACAGCAACTCTCATAAAGAAAACATGTAATTGGGGTCTTTCACTTACAGTTTCAGAGGTTCAGGCAATTATAACCATGGTGAAGAGCCTGAAGCTATGCAGGTAAATGTGGTACTGGCTACATCTTGATATGCAGGCCATAGTAAGTAGACTGAGACACTCTGCAGTATCCTGAGCACAGGGAACCTCAACCCCTGTCCCCACAGTGTCACACTTCCTCCAACAAGGACAAACTTCAACAAAGTCACACCTCCTAATAGCGTCACTCCCTATGAGATTATGGGGGCCGATTACATACAAACTACCTCATTCCACTCCCTGGTCCCCCATGAGCTTGTAACACTATCAAAATGCAAGCTGCATTTAGTTCAACTTCAAGTTGGACTAAGTCCCCATAGTCTAACGGTCTCAACAATGTTTAGTTCAAAGTCCTTTCTGAGATTCATACAATGTCTTAATTGTAATTCTATATAAAATCAGAATAAAAAAATAGATCACATACTTCCAACATATAATGAGACAGGATATTCACTACAAACCAAGACCAAAACCCAGCTAGGAAAACTCTAAACTCTGCATCTCCATGTCAAAACACTCTTTAAATCTCCAACTCTGTTCAACTTCATTGACTGCAACACTCTCCTTTCTCTTGGGCTGGTCCTACTCTCTGTTAGCAGCTCTCCTTGGCAGGTATCCCATGACTCTGGCATCTCTCACATTTTGGAGTCTCCAAGGAAATTCAGGCTTCAACATCACAGCTTCACACAATGGCCTCTCTACTAGGCCTCCACTCAGTAACGCCCCTGACACATGTCTGGCCTTAGCAGCTTTCTTTAGTCACAGAGGCAAATTCCATAACCTGTTTCTTCTATTCTTAACTTAAAGCCAGAACCATGTTGCCAAAGCTGCCAAGTTCTGCTGCTTACTGTGGCTCAAACATAACCGCCTTATTCAATTACATCTTCACTGTCTTTCTGTCCTTCACTGCCTACATTTGTCTGTCCTGAAACTGGATCTGTAGACAAGACGGGCCTCTAACTCAGAGATCTTCCAGCCTTTCCAGTGTGGGGATTAAAGGCATGCACCATGACATCTGGATCTAAGCTTTTCTTTAATTCCTTTTCACAAGTTGTAAAGCTATCTGGGTGGGATCATACTGTGAGGTCACCACTCCCTGCATTTCATTTCTTAATCTGTTTATCTCCTTGAACACAAGACTTAGCTCCATTTTTCTTTCTGGTACTCCTTTTCTCCTCAAAACTTTGATCTTGTAATTTTCCCTGCTCAGTTTGCTTCTTTGCTTTATAAATCTTTACAAGTATGAATACTAGTAACCAATCGATGGAGTCCATACTAGATGTTTTGAGATTTCTTTTGTCCCCAGAACTCATCCAAAACTCTTTGGACAAGGGCAGAAGACAGCCATTTTCTTCACCAAAATATCAAAGGAAATATTTCTAGGAAGCATACATGTACTCGCTTCTGCAGCCTCTTGAGCAAGTCCCCCACAGTTCATCAAATCACGTTTAGCACCACTGCCTTCCGTGCTCCTACTAGTGTGGCCCATCAAACAGCTCTTAAAGTGTTCACCTGCCTTTCTCATCTGCAGTCCCATGGTCCATATTCCTTCAAACAAATGCATTGTCAGGCCTAGCACAGCAACACCCCAGACCTGATACCAACTTCTGACTTAGAGTTTTTTATTGTTGTGAAGAGACACCATGACTGTGGCAACTCTTATAAAGAAAACATTTAATTTGGGTGGCTGACTTACAGTTTCAGAGGTTCAGTCCATTATCATCATGGTGGGGATCATGGCAACATGCAGACAGAGGTGGTTCTGGCTGCATCTTGATATGCAGGCCACAGGAAATAGACTGAGACACTTGGCATTATCCTGAGCACAAACCTCACCCTCACAGTGAGACACTTCTTCCCACAAGGTCATATGCACTTCAACAAAGCCATACTTCCTAATAGTGCCACACTCTTCAAAATTTTTGGGACCAATTACATTTAAAATACAAGAGATATTTATAAAAAAAAAAAACCTCTGCTAACCCTAAATACAACATAAAAGGGCATACTGGAAAACATAATTTTAACTAATAAACATTGAGCTTAGTATTTTACTGAAGATTGGCATGGGAGGAGGGAGGGAAGAAAACTGAATTTGATTATGCATGTATTGAAATGCCATGCTGAATTCCTTAATTTGTATAATTTACTCATGGTAATCAAGAATAAAATGTTTAAAAGAATAAAGAACTGATCTGCACACACTGAAAAGACATTCAGTGAAAACATTCAAACATAAAAACGGCCACCTGTTACATAATTCTATTTGTATGAAATGTCCTGAGATGTAGAAATGGTCTAAGAATGGGGAAATGAAAAGCCATTGCTTACCTTGTGCGCAGTTCCTTCTCAGGGTAATGACACTGTTCCAGAATATGATAATGATGGTGTTTGGGCAAATAGTTAATATATTTAATTTTAGGTTAATTTCCTCTCAAGTAATCTTAGGAACAAAGAAAAATGAAAACACACTTTTAGTTCCAATAACCATTCAAACTTTAAATTTTCAATTGCACTTCACATAGTCTCCTATGGCAACTGCTACTGGGAAAGGTTTGGGTTATTAAGTCTCATGTCCCAGTTGTTTGATGTATGTTACAAATTATAATACTGCTAAATAGTGTGCACTTTGAACTTGTAAATAGAAAATTATCTAGGGTTTTTTTTTTCTCTAATTCATTTTTGTTGTTTGGTTTTTGGCTGGAGTGGAATTCTCTATGTAGACCAGGCTAGAACTCATAAAGATCTGCCTGCCTCTGCCTCCCCAGGGCTGGGATTAAAGGTGTGTGCTACCACCCCCTGACCCTAATTCCCCCCTTTTCTCTCTCTCTCTCTTGGTCTCTCAAGACAGAGTTTCTTTGTGTAGGCCTAGCTGTCCTGGAGCTCCCTCTGTAGACAAGGCTAGCCTCGAACTCAGAGATCCACCTACCTCTGCCTCCCGAGGACTGGGATTAAAGGTTGTGCCACCATGGTTCTTAGTTCTTGAAATATAAATGTCCATATGTGCAATTGGAGACAGATTAGGTATGATTATCAAATTTTATTTCGGTTCAATCACAGATGTAGATTCAAAGAAAACACATAGAGAAAGTAGAGGGGCATGGCATGCAATCTCTTGAACTTTAAACTTCCACATCACACTATGAACTGGTTCAAAGATAAGAAATAGGATAAATTCTCTCTTGTGGACAGGACCAAATCTCTGCTTTCCCAGAGGCACACACAGCTGAGACCATGGCATTTGACGGCAGTTGGAAAGTAGACCGGAATGAGAACTATGAAAATTTCATGGAGAAAATGGGTAAGGACTGTCTACCTGGGCGGCTCAGTGTTTGCTTTCTCCTGTCTGTGCGTTAGAGAATGCCTGGTGATGTAAGGCTCCAGGTGTGATGGTGCAGAGCTGGGAAATCCATATCCATTCTTCCTGCTTTAGGAAGGACACCTTGTCTCCCTAGGGCAAGTGTTAGAGTCCCTGTGATTTCTTCCCTTGCCTGTTGCACCTATGCAACTGAAAACTAAAGAAAGAAAATTCTAGTGAGTTATGATAATTTCCAGAGTTTAAAATGACACTGGATTATAGGAGGCAAAAGAACAAAGAACTTTAAATAAAGTAAGAAAACTATTTTTATCAAAACTCAATTTGACTAAATTACACACAATTCTCTTCTCCAAAATATCTAACTTTAGTAATAACCACAAAAAGCTGTTTACTTTTGCAAGGTGTAATTTGACTATATTATAAATGTTTAACTAATATTCTGGCAACCTACACTACAAATTGGGCAAAAATGTGTCATTTCCCAAAATAAAATTTGCATAAATTATGTCTCATACTTTAGGGATTCCAAATTTAAGTTTATAAAATTTGTACATTCAATTTATAATGAATTTAATCATAAAATCTCTAATTCTCTGGTTTGGGCCAAACGGAAATGCCACAAAAATAAATAAAATTATGAAGCAAGCAAATCATGGTGCTTTATGCCTGTGATATTACCACTTCAGGAGTGAAATGGGAGCATTGTATATAAGTTAAAAGCTAGCCTGGGTTATGTAGCAAGTTTGGGGCCCACCTGGGTTATGTACCAAGACCCAGTTTCAAACAGCAACAACAAAATAAATAAAATCTATTTTGAAAGCAAAGTAGCATTGAAAATTAAAAAATGTCTAGAACTGAACTTGTGTTTCTTTAATATATGAATATTTAATTCTCCATTTGACCTTGCTGAAATTTGACTGAACACTGAAGCACAAAGTTTGTTAGTCTTGTTAAAATTACCCAGGGCTAAGGTGCTGTATTTTGTTGCTTCATTTACTGATGTAGAAAGTCCTTCTGTATATGTGTTGCTTTTATTGGTTGATGAATAAAGCTATTTCAGCCAATGGCTTAGCATAGTAAAGCCAGGCAGGAAATCAGAACAGAGATAGAGAGAGAGTAGGTGGAATCAGGGGGCATCCACGTAGCTGCTGAAGGAGAAAGACATTCTGGAATGCTGGAACCTTACCAGTAAGTCACAGCCTCATGGTGATCCACAGATTAATAGAAATGGGTTAATTTACCATATAAGAGTTAGTTAATAAGAATCCTGAGCTAACAGGCCAAGCAGTGCTGTAATTAATATATTTTCTGTGTGATTATTCGCGTCGGGGAGGCCAGGAAACCAAAGTGCAGTCTCTGCTTACAATTTACATTTTCTTAGTTTGGAAAAGCTGCTCAAACCCTTTCTCTGGATCTGCCAGAGCTTCCGCTTTCTCGCAAAGCGTCTCAGTGTTGCTGTGCACACACAACACTGTTTGCTCTTTCTCCTCCACCCACAAAATAAAGATGAGCAAACAAGACAAACTTAGAAAGGGAAACACTCTCTGTGGCGTTTTCATTTCCTGTTCCTCCAATCTCTCTCCTTTCACAGGCATTAATGTGGTGAAAAGGAAGCTTGCAGCGCACGACAATTTGAAACTGACCATCAAACAAGAAGGAAACAAATTCACTATTAAAGAATCGTGCAGGTTTCGAAACATTGACGTTGTGTTTGAACTCGGTGTCAACTTTGACTATACTCTAGCAGATGGAACTGAACTCAAAGTAAGCCTTTTTTTTAGAAGCAATGCATTCTTGATTTTTTTTTAAAAATCAATACAAAGTAGTTTATCTCATGGAATGGTTCAACTAATGCAACCCCCTTCATTTATTATTTTATACACATCACTGGCAAAATCTTTAAATATAATATTTTATTTGGAAATGTATCTGTGAAAACATGATACTGAACAATAAGATTTATAATAATCCTCTTAGAAGAACTAAGTACAGCGATAGTCAGTCCCAAGGAAAGAAAAGGTTCTGTATTTTCAACTCTTCATGCTAGGAGACTAGAGCTTTTAGTGTTCATGATATCCAAGCACAGTAACTATTTATAAATATACTTGGACAATAAACTTAGAAGCCAAGAGTGAGGCTGACTCAGGAGTGTGTAGCAAGCACAAAACTCTGGGTTGTGTTTCCAGCACTACATAAACACTGGGCATGGTCATACATGCCTATAATCCCAGGACTTGGGAACTGGAGTCATGAGGATCATAGAGTCAAGCTTCTTCTCACGTACAGAGTAAGTCTGAGACCAGTCTGGGCCATATCTCAAAAAATTGATTTAAAAAAAAACAACTTAGTGAATAGGTGAGTATCCAAATGTGAAAGTCTAACTCATGGTAAAGTCATAAGAATGGTCCTTTTGCCCAACATTTGGGGGAGCTCAGGGAATTCTGTGGAAGAGTGGGGAGAAGAATTGTAGAAGGCAGAGGAGTCAAGGACAGCACAAGAAAACCTATAGAATCAACAAACCTAGCATAATAGGGGCTCACAGAGACAGAACTGACAACCAGGGAGTCTGCATGGGGCTGCCCTAGGCCCTCTGCCTGTATGTTACAGCTGGGTCGCTTTGTCTTCTTGTAGGATTCCTTAGGCTGGCTCTGACTCTTTTGCCTACTCTTGTAACTCTTCCCCTTGTACTGGGTCGTTTTATCCATCCTTAATAAAAGGGAAGGTGCCTAGTCTTACTGCAACTTGATATTCCATATTTGGTTGATATCAATGGGAATCCCTTTTCTGAATGGAAACAGAAGAGGAATGGATGGGGTGGGACAGGCTGTGGTGAGGTGGACTGGGAGGAGAGGAGGGAGGGGATTCTTGGGTCAGGATGTTAAAAAAAACAAAGAATATCCCTTTTACTGGTTGTTGGTGGCACATTAATGAGTTCCAGGATGGCCAGGGCTACAGAGAAAAACCCTGTCTTGAAAAAATCAAAAGAAAAAACAGTGGGTTTTGTTTTTGTTTTTTTGCCTCAGAGTTTTTTCTAGTCAGGTATGTTTTCAGCACAAGTCTGCATGAGTGTGTGTGTGTGTGTGTGTGTGTGTGTGTGTGTGTGTGTGTGTGTGTGTGTGTATGCACGCACACATGCCCATACATGCCCATATGTACATAGAGAGGTTACTGCTATATATTTTATTCCCTTCACACAGGGTTGTCTCACTGAACCTGGAGGTAGGCTGATGGCCATGAGGTCCCCATGATCCCAGCTCCGCCCTCTGTAGCGCTGGTGCCATGGGTGTATGTGAGCGCACCTGGCTTTGTACATGGATTCTGGAGATTTGAATTCAGGTCCTCATGATTGGGTTTCAAGTTCTCTCACCAGCTGAGCCATCAACCTTGCAATGACAATATAGCTGTGACTATTTTATCACTAATGATAATCCCTTCTCGTCTGCACTAAAATTCGGCACATAGCAATTGTCAGCAGAGTGGTGCTTAACAGTTCCCAGCACGGCCTTGGCTCCCACAGCTCGGGGCCAGTCCTCTTTCTGACTTTCAGGAACTGCTCTGTCATTTCACAGTCGCTGCACATGTAAAATGGAGGTAATGTATTACTCCACAGAGTCCACAGGGCCAGTGAGTGAAAATGTGGGTCTGTAAAACTGGAAATCATGTTAAAGACAGGTAAGACCATAAATAATAATATTAATAAGTGCTGCCTTATTATTGTGATGCAGGGGACCTGGAGCCTTGAAGGAAATAAACTTATTGCAAAATTCACACGAGTAGACAATGGAAAGGAGCTGATTGATATCTGTGAAGTTTCTGGTAATGAGCTAATCCAGGTAAGCTGTAAGAAAGATTTACAACTACATTCCAAAGACAAAAGTGATTATGAACAAGAATTTTGTCACTGTTAGTTACTCCTTGTGGAGGCTTTGAAAGAAAATGGCCCCACCAGGGATTAACACTACTAGCAAGTACAGCTTTGTTGGAGTATGTATGACCTTGCTGGAGGAAGTGTGTCACATGGGGGTGGGTTTGAGGTCTCCTACACTCAAGCTATGTCCAGTGTCAATCATGGTCTGCTTCTGTTGTCTGTGGATCAAGATGTCGAACTCTCAGCTCCTTCTCCAGTACCACGTCTGCTACACGCCTTCATGTCCCACCAAGATGATAATGGAAACTCTCAAACTGATAGCCAACACCAATTAAATGTTTTCCTTTATAAGAGTTGCCATGGTCATGGTGTCTCTTCACAACAGTAACATCTAAGACCCAGCTTTAATAAGTAAACTGTTACTTGTTTCATATGTGTGTGAGAGAGATCTATTTACTGAAGAGAGCTTACATATATACATACAGCAACTCCCATTTTAACAAAAATAATAAATATCTACAATCCAAAATGTAATTTTAATGGTTCTATGCTATATCTTCATAAAGTGCTTCAATCAATATAAGAAAATATATGACAACTTTGAACATTACTGCTTTTCTTAATTTGGGATTTTATCTTAATGGCACATCCTTTTATGTTGGTCAACATCTTTCAGACCTACATATATGAAGGAGTTGAGGCCAAGCGGTTCTTTAAGAAGGAATGAGCAAGCTTCTTGGAGCCCAAAGCAACACTGAAGAGCTAAACTGTGGTCAGACTTCTCTCCCCATCGTGTTAATGAGAGACAGATTCATCCTTTCATGAACACCGGCATATTTCCAGTCTTGTCAATGCCTAAAATGTAACAGCTAGTTAGGACTTCATTTCCTTTATGTTCCTAAAATCTACATGAAGTGGTATTTAAATGGGAAATAAATATTGTTCTCATATCGCTTTGTAAGTAGCATTTCCTTAAATTAAAAAAGTCACGTGGTATATGCATTGACAACTGTTTTTTAAATATTTTATTTGTGTGTGTATACTGAGTTTTACTTTTTCCCCACATATGGAATTGATGCTTCACACATAAAACACCTTGAATGGTCCCTCCTATGGAGCTGGTTTTCAAAAAATTTATATAATAGAATCCTGTGTCCTTTTATTCTACAGAAAAGGGACCAAAATGTAGACTGAAAACTTTTCCTTTGAGTAGATGGAAAGTCTCTTCGGTTCTCTCTGTCTGGGCCTGTGTGTGACTGAGCCTCACCCTGGCCCATGAGAACTCTTAGTTTCAGCCAAGTCTTAGGCTAACTACTGTGAACTTGAGAAAGCCACTTCACTGCTTTGGGATCTAGTTCAGGCAACTTTAAAATGAGGGGATGGGACTGAGTTTCTAAACTTTCATTATATATATATATTATAGTTTCTGATCAACAATCAGTAACTCTTCCTTTCTTAAACAACCATTTGGGAATATGACATGGGGGAGAGAATGCTGGGGTGTTAGAGAGCATGGAGTGGGGAGAGAGAAGTATCACGCATGTTGCTAAATATGGCTGCCTTCATGGGCTCACAACCCGTTCTGGCTCAGAAAGGCCCTATGTTTGTTTTAATGTCTTGCTGTTACTTTCTTAAGATTCTCAATGACAAGGAGCCCTTGTATTTTCTTTCTCATCTTTCCTTTCATTTGTGAGTGTGTGTGCATGTTTATGTATGTACATGCTCATGTAAGGGAGTACTTGTACACATGTGTGCTTGGGTGTGTACGGAGGCCAGAAGTTGACACTGAATACCTTTCTCTATTCCTCTTCACCATATTTTGCTTTCCCCACTGAGCCATCTCAGCTATCAGCTCCCTTTGTGATAACACAGGCCCTGAAAACTACTTTGCCAGTCCCATCCCTAGGAGCTGACTGCTCAGAAGTACAAAGAGTGTTCTCAAAAGAACAGCTAGACAGTGCCAACAAGACATTAATGGGCACTTGAAGACCTAAATGTGTAGGTAAGGTAGCTGCATGGTCTCGAATGGAAGCCAGAGGAGGTTTTGTGGGGATGGAAGGCAGGAAGGACACTCCAAGTATGAAATGCGTCTTTACCTTATTGGCTACTTGCTCTCATTGGAGTGGAGGAGTGCCATCTACTGGGCAAGGACGTGGGCTCTTTCCGTTTGTGTTTTGGAGTCTGCTGCAAAGACATCTGACGGACCATGTTCTAAAGTTTAAAATGATATTGAATGTTTATGTGGCTCTAAATTCTGTACAAACAAAGCTAATACAAAGACTTGTTTTCATTTCTACAGAATCATTTGCCTAAAGCTGCTGCTTTTATTTACTAAACGGAAACATTAACAGCTGGCTCAGGGTTATCTTGGTTCTGAGTCGGAGTACCTGAAGTAGCACTACCATCTTGACAAGTGAGTAGTTACACCACGTTTGCTAATACACAGGGTACTTTCTATCTATTTTTCTCAAGCTCAGCAGTCAACATTCAGGCTACTGATACAGCTGGCTTTATTGGATAACTGAATGGAGGGGAAGTATAAGCAAGGTAAAGGCAGCTGAAAAATATCAGGAGGCATGGAAAGGAACCATTCCAGAGGGTGTCTCAGTTCTCCTGTCCCCACTGAGGATTCCATTAGAATACAGGGCTACAGACGTCTCCCTGGGCATATAATCTTGATTACCAAGAATCAAAGAGAGAACATAAAATTCCAATCTGGTGATGTGGGATTCCCTTCTGTATGCTACGAATATGTTTTATTGCCATTGTTTAATAAAGAAGATGCTTTCAGCCAATGGCTTAACAGAATACAGCCAGGCTGGAAAAGTTATATAGAGAGAGCAGGCAGAGTCAGGGAGAAGCCATGTAACCTCCACAGGAGACAGACTCCGGACACTGGATGAAACCTTACTGGTAGGCCACAACCACGTGGCAATATACAGATTAATAGAAATGATCTAATTTAAGATGTAAGAGCTAGCTAGAAATATGCTTAAGCTATTGACAAAATAGTATTGCAGATAATATAGTTTCTGTGTGATTATCTCAGGTTTAGGAGGCCAGGAACGAACAAGCAGCCTCCAACTACAACCTGATAGTCAGTGTTGAGGACTGTGAGAAGGTGAAAGATTAGTAGAAATCACAAGGGAAATGTTTTGGAATATTATTTTCACTATGTAAATAGGTGTTACATTTGTTTACGCTACATTTGTTTAATGCTGTAAGGATGTGTTACAGTTGTTTAAGCTGCATTTGTTCAATTATGTAAAGATGTGTTACATTTGTTTCACCTTGCCTGCCTAAGGCACCTGAGTGGTCTAATAAAAAGCTGAATGGCCAATAGTGACACAGGAGAGAAATAAGCAGGGCTGGTGGGCAGAGAGAGTAAGTAGGAGGAGAAATCTAGGCTGGAGGAAAAGGAGAGAAGAACAAAGCCAATGAAGGAGAAGGAGAGGGGCATGCCAGGAGCCAGAAGTCAGCCAATCAGAAATGGAAAAAGGCCCCAAGGCAAAACACAGATAAAGAGGAAAAGGTTAAAATAAGAGCTAAGATAAAGCCAAGCATTGATAACTAATAAGAAGTCTCCTTGTCTTGATTTGAGAGCTAGTTGAGGGCCCCAAAAGAAAGCTTGCTACAGGGAGAGGCCTGTGTTCTCTTGAGTCTCAGTCCCACTTCAAGGCCATATCCTCAAGTCTCCTTTTCAAACAATTCTATTACACACACACAAACACACTCACATGTATATGCACACTTACACACAGAGTTACACACACACACTCTCACACACACAGACACATACACACTCACACACACGTAGACATACACACTTGGATAAATATACACACTCTTTCACACAGAGATACACGCACATATATACACACACACTCACATACAAAGATACACACACAGACACACACACACAGAGACACACACCACACATACACAAACTTGCAAGTACATGCACACATGTGAAAGCTCTTGCATGTTAATTCAATGAGAGTTCAAGAACAGACCTCTTCCTGAACTAACTAAAACAATTCTCGGTGTAAAGGAGCACATGGCTGGTGCCATTCCTTCCTTCCACTTCTAGATAACAATAATGTCTGAGCAAGGACACCGAAGGGCACACATGTGACACAGAGCTTTTCCTCTCTATCAAATTATTTGAGCAGGAAGAATGGGTGAGCACAGCTCCACACTCCAGCCAGATAAGCGCTTGTCCTCTGCGCTCCAGCAGAGCTTTCCACCTCTTTATTTTTTTGTTTTAAGTTAATTTTTCACACAATCTATTGTGATCATGGTTTTCTCCTCTCCCAGCTCATCCCAGATCTTCCTCGCCTCCCTACGCCCCCAATTTTCTCTTTAGAAAAAAAAAACAACTCAAATACCCTCCTATTCCTGCAAAACCACTAAACCAAAAATCAAAACACCCAAAAAGACCAATAAAATGTGAAAACAAAATCAAAATTAGACCCTTCCCCCCTCAAAGTCCACTGAGTTTATTTTGTGTTGGCTGCCACTCCCGGGCGTGAGGTCTGCCGTGGTGTCTGGATGATATGAGCAGCAAGACTCCCCTGGAGACAGCTGATTTCCCGATACCAGTGGGTGTAAATTCTCCTCTTGGTTACAGGTAGGTCTCCATGTTAGTCCTCCTCTCAGTGCTGGGACCCCTCTGACTTGAACCTCTGAGGTCTATGCATGCCATTGTCTGTAAATTCATATGTGTATCAGTCCATTTTCATCTAGATTTTTTTAATCTCTTTGATTTTGTTTGTTTACCCCAAATGTGGCCTGAAAATTATTTTTCTAAATTTTATTAGTACTTTGAAATTTTTGTACAATTAATTTTGACCATATTCAACCCCTACCCAATCTCTCACAGAACCAACTCCTCTTCTCTGCCTACCCAACTTTGTGACCTCTTAAAAACAAAGCAGAAAGAAAAGAACACACAGAGGCCAATTTCTGTTGTCCATATATTCTTGGATATGTGACCTTGCACTGGAGTGTGGTTGACCTTCCAGTGGTAACTTTCATAAAGAAACGTGACTTAGCTCCTTCCGGTAGCTATCAGTGGCAGGTGGAGCTCCAGGCTGGGCTTTGTTCTGATCCATCACATAAAACAAAATTAATGTTTTAAAAAGGAAAATACACGCAGCAGCTTGTTTATGTCATAAACTCGTTCTATGACATACATCTACGCCTCCCGCCCTTTGCAGACAGCATTAGTCGAGATAGCCAGATCTGATAGAACCCAGAACCTCACTCAGTGTAGCACTGGGATAGTTTCCAAACTGTCATGAGCCCACGACCACTCTTACTACCATTACCCTGTTACTGATGTCACACAAAGCAGACCAAGGAAAGCTCATTCCCTTGCTTCTTTTAGATTATTGTTCAAATGTCATCTACTTGGTTCTGTTTCACCTCTCTAACTTTGTCTCGAAAACAAACACACCTACTACCCACACAGCAGGAGACACAGATCAATGCACCTCTCAACCCTCCTCAGACAAACTCGCGGCAGACAGTGCCCAACAAACTGGTCAAGGCGTAGAGAACAAAGGCCTGCTGAGTGCTCTGCCCTAAGTGAAACGGCTGTGCCGTGCCGTATCATCTCATCCCAAGATGCATGGGGCATTGCTGAAGAGGGGGAGGGGAGTCTGGGGGAGTCAGAGACAGTGAATGAAAACAAGGGAACTAGGTTCTCTAGACACAACAGGACAGCTGTCATGGTTATGACAATATGTACAAGCCTGGTGTATGTCTATGGAGACATTCTCCTGACAGGTGATTGATGTGGGAAGGGCTAACTATAGGTGACACCATCCCTGGGCAGGTGGTCCTGGGTGACACAAGGAAGCAGTCTGGTCAAGCCAAAGGGAGCCAGCCATTAAGCAGCATCTCCTTCAGTTCCCGTCTCTAAAGTTTCCCTTGATGGACTGCGTGATCCAGGATGTGTAAGTCAAACAAAGTCTTCCCTATCCAAGTTGCTTTGGGTCACGGTTTTGATCACAGCAATAGAAACCTAAGGAGACCTCTCAGTCTTCTAGGGAGGACCCTTCATCCGAGGGAAGAGTTCCTTACGGAAAGAACATTGTTAGGACAACTCCGAGTTTACATGGAAGTGGTAAAGCAAAGATAAGCTAAAGGCAGCCGAAACGACTTACAGCTCTGTTCACTGTTAACCCAGAAACCCACACCCATGTCTATAATTCATTTGAAATCCACTTTAGTGTGTCATTGTCTCTTATGTTTTTTAAGACCAGGAAACATGTTTCCATGTCAAAAACAGAGATGCAGTATTCCTATTGAAGTGAGCACAGTCCTGAACGTCCACCTACCCACATTGAGTATAAGAAGGAAGTGTGTTTGCTGTTTTTCTTCTGGATTCTAAGAACACTCTAAATTTGTGCATTGTTAAAGGCGGTTGAGCAAAGGCCTCACTCCGTGACTTACACTGGCTAGAATTCACCAGCCAAGCTTGCCTCAAAGCCACAGCAACCCTTCCTCTTTAGCCCCCTCAGCTGCTGGGATCGCAAGCAACGAGTCACCACACTCTAGTGTATGACTATTCTTTCACAGGAAATTCTCCTGGAAACCTAGCGGTCTATATACCCCTTACTCTACTCTGTGGACTTGGCTCAAGGTTTACTAGCTCCTTCTTTAGCCAGTCTAAGAGTACTTAAACTCTTCTGGTCCACTAACTCTTACAGACAGTAAAAGAGAGGCATTTCCTGACATAGCAGAGATCTTACCTGAAGCAGCACCTGAGCTTCTTCAGTCAGACCCCCCAAACACGTAGATGCCCTCCTGAGGTTCAGCCATGGGTCCCCAGCCTCCTGCTTTCAACTTTGTAACTTTGTCTGGAGATATAAATTTGAGCACGGGGGTTAGACGGTCTTGAGGTCCTCCAAGGCTCTCCGGCAAATCCCATGTGCCTCAGATTATTCCCAGAGTTCCCTTCTCTGCCTTGAAGTCCCACCTATCCTCTCCTGCCCAGCTGTTGGCCACTCAACTCTTTATTAAACCAATCAGAAGGTGCCTTAGTCAGGTGAGGTAAAACAGAGCCATCATCACATAGTGTGATCAAATATCCTGCAACCACCGGATAAATGACTCCTTGCAATAAATATTTGCACGAGAGCTACTGTGTGAAACCCAGCAGTTGGCAATGCCACTTTGATGCGGAAATGTGCAATGGTGTGGTGGAAAAGATGGCAGAATGTGCCCTTGGGGGAGAGAGGCAGAAGTAGAGGTGAAGTGGTGTGGCAACAGGCATGGGAATGTGGCTTTGGTGAATGGGGGAACATGACACTGCTAAACAGGGCAGACGGGGTGGTGTGCAGTCGCCTGGAGTTCATACAGGCTCTGCCCCCTAAATGCGCTGCCCAGCCACGTGATGGCCCTAGCTCTGAGCAACAGCAGGATGTCTGAAGTGGAGAATGTTCATGTTCTGGATTGGGCCTCCTCGAAAGACTTCCATGGTCCATGCTGCCACCAGCCAGAGGGCATGTGGATCTCCATGAGATCCCTGCTGCCTCTGGATGCCATGTTGGTGTCCACGGTATGAGTTGCAGTCAGGAGCTCTGTTAATGTCTGTGGGCCCTGTTACTATTAGAGACCATGTTGATGCTCGTGACCCATGCCGTGGCCAGAGCCCTTGCGGATGTACATGGTCTGTGCTGCAGCTGAAACCATGGAGAAGTCCCTGACCCATGCTGCTGCTGCCTATTAATGAAGCTTCTTTGGCAGTGGTACTGACCACTGCAGACTCATAATTGAGAATGAGAGACGCTAAAGGATTCTGTGACAAACCCCCTCCCCAAAGAAAAAACAACCTCGACAGGAAGCTATTGAAGAGAGTCCTTTGGGCTGGAGAGATGGCTCAGAGGTTAAGAGAACTGACTGCTGTTCTGGAGGTCCTGAGTTCAATTCCCAGGAACCACATGGTGGCTCCCACCCATCTATAATGAGTTCTGGTGCCCAGAACACTATATACATAATAAATGAATTTAAAATAAAAAAGAGAGAGAGCTTTCTTTAAAAAAAATATTGCATAAAGCCAACTGTAGGGACAGACTTATAATTCCAGCTCTCGGGGTGGCAGCAGGAGGCTTAGAAACTCAAGGGCCATTCTTAGCTATGGAGCAAGACAGAGGCTAGCCTGGGATAGGTGAGGCTAGCCTGGGATAGGTGAGGCCCTGTTGGAGAAAGAAAACAAAAACAAGTCAAAACAACAACAGTACAAAAACGCTTAGTAGAATTCCCCAAAGAAATGATCTGGTTTGACCCTTTGAGAGGTTTTGATTGCTGATTCAGTTACTTCTAATTGGTCTACTGAGGTTTCTACTTCTTCAGTCAGCTGAGGTGATTTTTCTGGGAATTTGTATATTTTACCTGGGCTATCTAACTTGTTGGTAAATAGAATATTCTCTTACAGTTCTCCATTTCTTTGAGATTGGTAGTAATATCGTCACTTTTAGGTTTGCTTATATCTGGTTCTTTTCACCTTCTTCTTTATAGATCTCTATAAACGTTTGCCAGGCTCTTAATCTTTTAAAAGCCAGCTTTGGTTTCACTGATCCCCTCTTGTTTCTCTATTCACAGTTCCTTTATCTCTACTCAGCTCTAGTGTTTCCTTTGAGTTTCCTTGGTTCTCCTCCAGTTCCCTCAAGGCATAAAGACAGGCCACAGTCCCAGGCCTTTCTTTATTCAGTTGTAGAAACGAATTTCCTCCACAGCACTGTTCTCTCTGCCGTCCATCCAGTCTACCTGGGACATAAGCTTCATCTTATCTGTTGTCTCCAAGTATTTTCTAAGTTCTTTCTAATTGAAAATATTTATTACTGTTGTTGTTGCATATGATGTGTGTGTGTGGGCATGTGTAACACACTGCATGTGTGGAAGGCAGAGGACAATTTTTAGGAGTTGGCTCTTTTTCTACTGCATGTAACTCAGGTCGTCAGGCTCCCGTGGCTTGCAAAAGCTTTTACCTGATGAACCACCTCGCCTGGTGGTTATTTCTTCTTATTTCATTTTTGACACATTGGTTGTTTATAAGGCTGCGGGGTTCTCACGTATTTGTTAATTTTTTTCAGTTTTCCTTCTGTTGCAGACTTACGATTTCATCTGATAATTGTCAAACAAAATATTGTGTCTGATTTCACTCTAATGAAACAACCTTGTGCAGTATTATACCATATGCCTTATAGAAAGGTCCAGGTGGACTTGAGAAACATGTGCACTCAGCTGCTGCTATGGGAGGAATTTCCCACATTTCTGGACCTCTAGCATTGGTCCAGATCCTTCTTTTTCATCTTGCTTTTCTGACTAAGTTTCTATCCAGTAAGTTATATATCAAAACCCTGGGCATTTTTGCCTAAGTGATTTCTCTCTTCAGTTCTGTTGTTTCATGCACTTTAGCATTTGTTGTGTAAAGTTCTGACTGTTTTTCAGAATTCTGAGAAAGTTAGCCAAGATTTTCTGCTTGTTTTCTAGTGTTTTTGTGAGGACCTACGATGCTATTCCACCATTTTGGAAACAGTACCTAGGGCGACTTTCTGACATTTGGCTTGATTAGAAGACGTGAACACGCTGTGAACAGCACATAGTTACAGACATGAAGTACGAAGCTAAGCTTCCCCAGCAGAGGCTTGATGTTCCCTTCCCTACATCTACCTCTTCCTCGAGTAACTACCTTTTCTTCTTCACCCTTGAGTAAACCCTGACCCCACATAATTTGACCTGAAAAAGTTAAAATTCATTAAAAAAATTTTTGATATTTATTATGTCTCTAGTGCCAGTAAATATGATAGGAGAAATACTTAAATAATTTGGTTTTAAATACCTTTTCCTTATTGATTAACATTTCTTTAAAAAACTAAGTTCTCATGAATGAATTTTCATTGAGAAAATTTAGAAAATATGGATATGTTCAAAGAATCAAATCATTAGTAATGCTGTTTTCCAGATATAACTTCTATAAGTATATTGATGTTTCTCATATTTATGAGAAGAGCAGTTCTGGTCAATATTTTATATACATGACAATTATCATCTTGACAACCATTTTCTTTCTCTAGGTCAGGCCAGCGCTTTGTCTGTTATTAGAGGAATACTGTACAACCTTATGAGATAGGATGTGTTATACACTGAATAATCTTCTAATCTTTGTCCATAATGACTGTATCTCTAATATCCTTCAAAAAACAACAGGTTGACATTTTAGCTGTTTAGCATCATGAGAACTCAGGTTTTTAATTTTAATATCTTTCTCATCTGTGCCTATCAGTTAAGCTTTGCCCTATTTTGTTGTTTCTATATTTTAAAAATTAGGAAGATACCTTCTTTATTTTGAAATAAAATCTTGTGTGGATCTCTAAATATATACAAAACTGAATTCTTATGGTAGAAGTCTATACGGTCTATCTGTGGAAGCAGAGAGAGGAAAGAAATCATAATTTGAGATGCCCATTCGTTTGTAGCCCAAATACTCAAGCTATTATGTAGAATCTCATAGCTCTGTGACAGAGTTTCAAAACTCCATTGCTCTTTTTGATGCACTCAATCAGCGTTTCAAATTAGCTGTATGACTCTTGCCTCTGTCATGCCTTTGTAGACATTTCTTGACATACTGTATGTAGTCAGAAAGTATTTATAAAAGTCAAAGGATGGAAATAATTAAGGGTTAGGGATTTAAGTCAGTGGTAAACACTTGCTGAGAAATCTGGATGCTAGTTTTGATTCTCAGAATTATCCAAAAGAAGCCCTGTAAGGGAGGACTGATTAGCATATATTAATTATTAGTACTTGAGTAAACCTCAGAAAGCATCCCCACTAAGAATGGCAAATCAGTTGTATCCGATTCTGTGGTATTATTACGCTGTAGTGTTTTAGAAGAGATTTGTAAAAAGTATATGTTAAGTATTTTCTTAAAACAAACCTCTCCACTGATGCAAATAATCCGAATCAGACCAAATCAGACCGAATTGAAAGATACCCATGTTTAATGGAGTGCTCCTGGGTGGCCCTGGGAAAACGTGTAGAGAGGGAGACCACGCGAAACCCAGAGACTATGTGTTCATTCTCTGGGGGGCAGTTTAAATAGCCTGTGGGAATGGTCTTGACCTTCCCTGGGGAGGGGTTACCATTTGGTGGGCTTTCTTGACCTTCCCTGGGTAGGGGTCACTGTTTGGCGGGCTTTCTCGGAGGTGGAGTTTGGACTGAGGCAACTCCCAGGGGAGGGAGCTTATGCCAGAAGCTGGGGTGAAGCCCAGAGCCAAACAATCCAGACTTTTTGGATAAAGGGGTGCCAGGGAGCTGAGATGATGCTTCCTACCGAATAGTATGTTTGGGCAGGATGATTTTAGGTGTAGCCGGATATAACACAATATAATCGAATAAAAATTAAATTAAATATTAAACACCTTCCACTTTCAAGTTACTGTTTGAGGAACTGTAGATGGTGCCAAGATGGTAAATCCACCATCTCCCCACTGAAGAGCAGTCCATACTCTAAACAGAAGACAACTGACATAAAATGGATGCAAGGCAGGTATGCCTTCACTCCTCGTGCCCAGGATGTTAAGGCAGAAATGTTACTGGAAAAGGTCTTGATACGATATGACTTGTGACAGGATATCTGAAAGAGACCCCGGAACACTGGGGGCTTCCTCCCGGACTCCAGGCCAGGCACAAACCACAGCCAAACACCTGTTTTCACAGAGATCTTTTATTAAGTGGGGAAGAGAAGTTCAAGTGGCTGCTTTCTGACTCAGGCAGGAAACAGCAGCAAATGACCTCGCAGGTGTCATTTTTAATGGAAGTTAAAGGGGAGGTCTGTGTTAGAATGGGCTAGCATGCGGTGGTAGAGGGGATACAGGATGAGGGGGAAGGGAACATAGTGAAGAGGAAAGGGGCATTTGTCCTGCAGGAACAAAGGACTCCCTCTGAATAGAGGGGAGACAGACACAACACATAAGCAAATGGCGCTTTATAAAGGTAAAGGGGGAAAGTCCGTGTTAGGAGAAGATGTTTAATTTTTATTTATTTATTTCCCCATGATATTTATTGAGCTCTACATTTTTCTCTGCTCCCCTCCCTGGATATGTGAATTAGGTGAACCAAAGGGGGCTTTTGATTGCTGGACTTCAATACTTTAATAACAGGAAGTCATCCTCAGGTAGATGTGACCAAATAAGGGAACAAACCTTGGTGGCTAGCTTCAGGAATATAATCTAATGTGTTTTTGTTGTTGTTGTTGTTTGTTTGCTTGCTTTTGTTGTTTTTGTTTTATTTGTTTGTTTGTTTCTAGCAGGGCAAAAAAAAAAATGGTAGAGAAGGCTATGGCCTGCCAGAGCCACATGTTTGAATGGGCTAGTGTTCCTTCAATATCCATGTTCTGTGGCCTGTGAACAAAGAACAGAACAAGACATCGAGTAGGGCTGGTGAGACAGCTAGCCAGGAAAGGTGCTTGCCTTGTAAGTATGGCAATCTAAGTTAGAACTCTAGAATCCGCAAAAAGCTGGGAGGGAATAATTGACTCCACAAAGTTGTCTGTTACCTCCACACATGTGATGTGGCATGTACCCCTGCTACATACAAATGAATGAATGAATGAATAAATAAATAAATAATATTCTTTTTGCATTAGTAGTAGTAGCGAAAAGTCAGATTTTTTAAAAAGCATAGTATTCCCCTCTACAGGATAGGAGTAGACTCAAGGAAGCATGGCCCTTAAGAGCCATCCTGTGCCTCCTAGTCCCAGAGCTCTTTACAAAAGAGAAGGAAAGTTTTCTTTCTTTGGCTGTTGTCGGTGGCTGGCTTTTCTGGTTTTTGGCTGGGGTTGGTGCCTTCAGGCAGCGCAGTACAATGGATGAACTTTCTCCATTTTTGGCTCCCAGGTTGAATGCACAGAGTCATGAGAGTCTGAACCAGTGATCCTGTCTAAAGCGAACAGGGCATTCTAGGCCAACCTAACTACATAGCAAGACTCTACTTGTGAGAAAAACAAAAACAGAACCAACAATAAACAAACACTAGCGAGCAAGCAACAACAAATAAAAAGAAATAAAGAAAAAATAAACAGGCACAATTCAAACCACTGTGCCAGACAAAATATTAAGAAATTTTCAGTTTGAATTGGACATAGAGAAATCTGCAGAAAAGATCAACTCAATATATAGTCACAACAAGTGGTTATTATAGAATTCAAAAGGCAGCAATAAAAGATACAGGGAGGAAAAACATCTATGCAAGCCCCTCATTTCAATACCTTCTTTCCAAGAAAAAGCATGACAAACGAAGCACCTACAGATGTGAAGATTTTGCAAATGACATGTAAGGTAAGATCAGTGTGAATTGTAGTGAGGGAAACTATGAACCATTTAAACTAGGTCCCAAAGGATGTATAGGATTTAGACAGGTAGTGGGAATCACTGCAGTTTAAATGGATGGGATGCACTAAATTGCAGAGGTCCCCGGGGGGGGGGGTGAGAGACAGCTGACTAGATTGGCTGAGTAAGGTGGTGCTGGGTTGACAATTGGTTATAGGGATGGGAGTTGTTTCAGAGTAAGGAGATAAGAGAGAAGCAACAGTTTAAGTATGATGATTATGATGCTTGCTCTCAGACCAAGAAAACTATCCCCAATACATGAGGTAATAATAATGAAAACGTGATGAAAAGAAGTGCCAGAATATGGATAAATAGTTGTGCCAATCCATGGGATTACTGTTGGGACAGGTACTGAGTAGGAATGACCTCCATTGGTAATATATTTGAATACTTTGTTACCAGGGAATGATACTATTTGAAAAGGATTAGGAAATATGTCACTGGTGGGGGTTGAGATTTCAAAAGCCCAGCAAGCCCCCTCTTGCCCCCTCCTCATACTCTCTTTCTTTTGTAGAGGGCACTAATTGGAAATGTCACCCCAGCCCCTGGCATTCATCCTTGGGGCACCAATGGAGCGCCAATGGAGCAGAAAGCTCCATCTCAAGCCCCTCCCCCCCGGGAGTTGCCTTGATCTGGACTCCACCTCCAAAAAAGCCCACCAAGCACTGACCCCTCCCCCAGGAGGGCCAGGACCACTCCCACAGGCTATTTAGGCTGCCACCGAGAAAAAGAACACATGGTTTTTGGGTTTTGTGTGGTGTTGTGCCCCCCTCCCGTCGTTGCCATGCTTCCTACCACTTGGGAGCACTGCATTAAACATGGGCATTTTTTATTTGGTCTAATTTGGTCTGATTGGAATTATTTGCATTGATGGAGAGGCTTGTCTTAAGACTCACTGAGAGAGTCTCTCTTTCCCATGGGCTCAGTGCTGTGTGATGGAAATTGCCCTTCTTATTTTCTCTCCACCAGGCTAAGATCGGCTTCAACTCAGTGAGTTCCCCTTTTGGAGTACATGACCGGTAGGGTAGGGGACCCATTCATTTTTCAGGCTTTCCATTGAGATGAGATTTGGGTGTATTTAGGGATGTCTGCCACTCATTTCTCATGCACCTCCGTTGTGACTCAAGAGCAGTGTGGTGGATGCATTGCCACAGGCTTGAGTCCCACAGTTGGCATGGGCTTCTAACCCACCTGCTCCCCCTGCTCTCTTTCCGGACTCCTTGCTTCTCTAAGCTCTTTGCTGTTTGTATCACTCTGGGCCCCTTCTCCCCCCCCCCCACAGCTGTTTGCTGTTTGTCTCACTCTGGGATTTTAAAACAAATCTATTTCCCCCATTCTTCGGCTCTCCTGGCTTCTGCCACTTAACTACACTGGGATTTTAAGTTGGTCAACTGATGCAGGTTTCTAAAAAGTGTTTTATTTGTCTGTCTGTTAGAATGATGTGGCCATAGTATGTCTGTGTAAGTATGTGGATTTATGTTTCTGTGTGCATGTGTACTCGTTTTAAGATAACTCCAGACTAAAATAGCTCTGGAAAAATACAAACACATGGGTAACTGCCATTTTGACCCCACCACCATTTTGGATAAGAGTACTCACATATGCTAATATTCTTTGACTTATTAAAATATTCCTAATCTTCTTACATTTACTAGCATTGGTGAATTGTAACTAATTGGATAAAATACACATCTAAATTTAGCTTATATGCCCAGTTTAAGTAACAGGTAATGGTACCCAATTCTCAAGTGCCTTTACAGATCTTAGGGTATGGCATTTAACAAAAGAGCTTCTAACACAGAGACATGCCAGCTCCTGTAAGCATCCTTTAGCTCCTCCGAGAAGATGTGTGGTTGCAAAGGACATTTCGCCTTTAGGCTTGCCTTTGGGTTTGGCAAAGTCACTCACACAGCAAAAAGCAGCTTTTTACCTCTTTAACTTCTGGATGCCACCTGGGGAAATGATCTTCTCTTCCTGTTGAGACAGGTAGACTAAATCTTTCCCTCTCACAGAAAAATCTTTGGGCCTCTTGTACTCAGCAACTAACGGCAAGCACTGCTTCTAGGCTGATGTTCTCCAAGGACTGGGAAGAGATTTGCAATTGCCTGTATAGCTAAAATATCTGTCTCATTTTTGCTCATTTAACCCTCCCTGATCTGTCTAATGGCATTTGACTTTATTTGTTAAGTTTCCTGCTAAAATACAGACAGGTGTGCCTCTTTAACAGGCTTCATAGTCCAGGACTAATAGGTTTCAGGTGTACCTTAAAAATACAGAGTTCCCAATTAACCTAACCAGTTCTCTTAAAAAATCTGGTCTGGTAAAGACTAACAGCCTCCAGAGCCTGTTTTAACCCCACCCAGTTTCAAGCATATTTTACAGGTCACTCCTGTTGTCTGGGTCAAGACAAAGTACTCTCCAGACAATGCCAACACCTGCCCCAGCTCCTGGGACTTCACCATTGGTACCAACTCTCCTGGATCAAGGACACCTACCAACTAAAATCTGGTTGTATCTGATACACCAGAGCCTCACCTTTACAACCAGGGCACTTCTCTGTTCCATTCTTTCTGGCAGTTAATGACCTTCCATGGCTAGCCCCATTCATAGGGCCAATAATAACAATATTTTTTTTTCTCCTAACCATCTGCCTTCTCATCTCCCTCAAAAAGCAGCTGCCTGAAGACTCCAGGATGACAGTAAACCAGATGTCATTCCTCCGAAACAGGAGTGTGAGCCCAACTCCCAGCTCCCCCCCATCCCACGTTGCCCCCTGCCTGCAGGAAGTAGCCAGACTTGAGCCAATGCCCCTATATCCAAGGAGTCTGGGATGTTTGATTGAAAGTGAGATCCCAGTCCTCTGACACCCCTATATCCAAGAAGTCTGGGATGATTGGAAGTATCACCCCAGCCCCTGGCATTCATCCTTGGGGCACCAATGGAACAGAAAGCTCCATCTCAAGTCCCCTCCCCCTGGGAGCTGCTTTGGTCTGGACTCCACCTCCGGAAAGCCTGCCAAGCACTGACCCCTCCCCAGGGAGGGTCAGGACCACTCCCATGGCCTATTTAGGCTGCCACTGAGAAAAAGAACATGTGGTTTTCAGGTTTTGCATGGTCCTCCCCCCCACCATGCTCCCAGCCACCTGGGAGCACTGCATTTATTAAATGTGGACATTTTTTATTTGGTCTAATTTTGTCTGATTGGAATTATTTGCGTCAGTGGAGATGCTTGTCTTAAGAACTATTCCTAATGGGAAAGAGTGCTCACAGAGAAGCATTGGAGAAACCAGGAATGTTAACCACATAGGGCTGTCTTCTCAAGGGCAGAGAGGTATACCTGGTTTCCACCCAGAAGGCTGGGAGTGGATATTGTTAATAACCCGGTGACTTTTGCTATCTGCTGGGCCTGGCCTCATCTAAGTTCCCCAGAATGGTTATCCCTAACTCTCCTTTGCTAGACCTTTAGCTTTTTCAGTCAATAGAACCCATCCTTCAGGTAGATGTCACATGCACTTTATAGCCTGCTGACCTCTGTGCTATCTCGGTTAGAGATCATACCAGCTCCTAGGCCCTTAAGCTATAGAATCCATTTTCATAGTAGTGATCACAAGTACTCTGCAAAGAGTGTTGTTGGGTTTTTTGACTCTTTACGGACCCACCACCCAGCTCCCAAATAATCACACAGAGACTTATTCTTTCTTATGAATGCCTGGCCTTAGCTTGGCTTATTTCTAGCCAGATTTTCTTAACTTAAATTATCCCATCTACCTTCTGCCTCTAAGCGTTCACCTTTCATTTTTTATGTATATCTTTTTTTTCCTTCTTATTCTTTGTCTGGCTCGGTGGCTGTGTGGCTGTGTGGCTGGGTGACTGGGTGACTGGGTGACTGGGTGGCTGGGTGGCTGTGTGGCT
>PVIU01016785.1:0-43976 GCA_004026605.1 Ondatra zibethicus
CCTCCTCCTTACTTCTTTCCATTCCTTATTTCCTCCTTTCTTAAGTCCCATCATCTCCCTCCTTCCCTCCCCTCTCCTCCCCTCCTCTTCTCTTCCTTTCCTTTCTTCCTTTTTAACCAAGCAAGGGATCACTTGGTGGGAATACAATGGTAAAGTGACTTTCAGTCTCCTTATATGGTACCCGTTTCTTAGGCCCAGGGAACTGACTATTGAAGCTCCATAAACTCTCACAAAGATAGAGGAACACACCCACTCTCCCTCTCCTCCTTCCTCCGCAGGGCCCGGGGCCTGCACAGGGAGGCAGTTCTAAGCTTGCAGTCTTCCACAGTTGGAGAATAATCCGGTTTTTTTGTTTGTTTGTTTGTTTTGGTTTTTCTTTTAGTTTTTTCGAGACAGGGTTTCTTTGTAGCTTTGGAGCCTGTCCTGGAACTCGCTCTTGTCGATCAGGCTGGCCATGAACACACAGAGATCTACCTGCCTTTGCCTCCCAAGTGCTGGATTAAAGGCGTGCGCCACCACAGCCCGGCAACAATCCATTTTTATGCCTGACAAATACTAATGCTTATAATATAGAAATGAAAATGGAAATACACATTTTGACAACAGCCTGTAGTGTAAGATATCTTCATATGTCTGGAGGAGAGAGAGATTTCTGAGTTCAAGGTTCGCTTGACCTTCTTAGCCACCATGCTTTTCTGAAGTGGGTGCACACAAGGGAAACTTGGGGGGACAGAACTGTTCCTAGTAGTGATGCAGACCAGCTCCCCTCAACATCATCTGCTGTGGGGTTCTTGCTTTCTGTTTTTTTGTTTGTTTGTTTGTTTGTTTTCTCCCAGACTCTGATAATACTTGTCCACTGCTGGGAAAGAAAATACAGCTCGCTGCTATTTTGAGAAATGGCTTGAAAGCAAATTGAATAAACAGATGTAAAGGACCATCTAAAGCAGTAAAATTGCTCATGATTAGTTTATGCCAGACTAAAATTTTAGCCATATTAGAAATTAAAAATATTAAGGGGAAAATCCACCTACGCATTTTGATTTTCAAGGACTGTTGGCAGAAACAGACATTGCTTCCCCTGTAGGCATATTCTAGGATCCCCAGGGTAGGATGGAGAAGGGAGGAGACACAGACCGCCGCTCTATCTCACTTTCATCAATTCTTGACCAGCAGTGTGTTTAAAAACATTCATTTTTCAATATCTGTTTGTGCACACGCATGCATGTTCCTGCATGTACATCTTGGGGAAATATGCATTCATGTCTATGTCCGTGCATGTGGAGGCCAAAGGTCAGTCTTGGTGGTGGTTCTCAGGAGCTCTCCAAATTGTTTCTGGAGGCAGAATCTCCCAGTCTCTGGCCTGGAACTTACGATATTCCAGGCCCACTGTAGAGCCCAGGGTCCCAGCTCCATCCACCTCCCTGGCATTGGCATTAGAGCATAGGCCTCCATGCCTACTTGCTCTTGTCTGTGTGGTTCCAACTCAGTTTCCCATGCCTGCATGACATTCACTTTACTGGCTAAGCCAACTCCCCAGTTCTGTGGGTAATTTTCACATAATGCTAAGTAGCAATTCAAGTGTTTTCAATATATATATGTGAAGATTATTGCATATAATAGTTATTATATTAATTATATTAACATCTAACACACACACACACGGGGGTTCGAGACAGGGTTTTTCTGTATGTCTCTGGCTATCCTGGAACTCATTCTGTAGACCAGGCTGGCCTCAAATTCACAGAGATCCACCTGCCTCTGCCTTCCTGAGTGCTGGAATTAAAGGCGTGCGCCAGTACTGCCTGACTACACCAACATATATTAATGCCTCATTTCTTCATGCTGCCGTGAGCCTATCTCATGACACACAACATATTCTCCAACAATTTAACCAAATTGTGCCCATTGGACATCAAGTTTTATCTTAATTTATTCAACTGAACAATGGAAAGTGAAAATAATTTAAGTAAAATCTATTTTGAGGGAACATGTCTTGAATCCCAGTCCTTAGGAGGCAGAGGCAGGAGGATGTGTCTGAGTTTGAGGTAGCCTGGTCTACATAGAGAGATTTGGGTTAGCCAAGGCTGCATAGCAAGTCTCTATCTCAAAGCAAAATGTATCTTTTGAAATCCAGTCATAGTGACTCAGGTATGTCGTATAAGACCCCAGGAAACAGAGGCAGGAGGATAACTATTAGTTCAGAGCTAGCTGGGTCCGCACAGTGAGTTCCAGGGCTGCGTAGCAAGATGCTGCCCGAGAAAGAAACCAGTAAACAAATGAAAACACCTATTTTGAACATCAAGTTTGATTGTATAATGAATATTGAAGAGAAGACCTGAGCGTCTGTCACCGCCAAGATGGGCAACTTCCTCTTTCAGGTTTGTTTCCCTCTTTCAGCCTCCTCCCCCTGGTTAAGCCTGGGATGGATGCTGGCTGACCATAGAACTTGCCCTCACGCATCAAAGCTGGGTCCAGAGACTAAAGTTTACCCTGGCTAGGACTTTAAAACCACCTGCTATTCAGACATCTTGTGCAGGAGAGCTACTACATGGAATAATTATTAGGTTGTCTAATAGATGTTGCTAATTTTTAACTGTTCCCCAAGTGAGTGTTTATAACTAAGTATAATGGCTTAGAGTTGGTGTAATTTTGAAAAGGAAGAAATACTCAAAACAAATATAGAGTTGTTGCCATTTTATAAGTCAGTTTTTTAGACTTCAAACAAAATAAAGTGTTTGGCATGTGTGGTTTGTTGCAGGAACTTGGGTCTCGCTGTGGCATTCCACGACTGTTAAATAAAGTTTACTCTGAATCAGGGGGCAGGGATAGTGATGAGATGACCCAAACTGGCCATAGAGAAGCCAGCAATTTGGATAGAGAAGATGCATGGGGAAAAAAAAGGGTGAGGACTTGAGTTTGGCTGCTTCTTACTTGGTTTCAGGACTAGGGAAGAGACTCCTCTCTTGCTGGATCTCAGGCCATAAAGGAAGGTCACTGGTTGCTTCTCAGCCTCTCTGATGTAGCAGGTTTTCACCCCGACATCTGATTTCTGAGTCTTTGTTGGTAAATAGAACAATAGAGACTTAGTTTAAACTTATGTATCACAGCATGGCAGAGCCAGAGCTGTGGGACGGGGAGGCCCTCCAGGCTGTAGCCTGAGTCGCCAGTGGGGTGTTGACTATGGCGCTGTGGGGTCACAGCCAATAATGAAAATATCAGGAGATTCATGTGCAGCTGCTAAGTCGACAGAAAAAAATCAGTGCTTTTCTCTGTGTGTGTACATGCACATGGATATACACACAGGCCAAAAGACAACTTGCAATGTCATTTCTCAGATATGGCATACCTTTTCTGAGATACAGGGTCCCTCAATGGCCTGGAGTCTACCAAGTGTGCTAAGCCATCTGGCCAGTGAGCCCTGTGGATTGGCCTGCCTTTGTATCCTCGGTACTGGGATTACACACACATGTCACCGTGCCCAGCATTTTTAATGTCTCACATTGATCCTGGAATATCAAACTCTAAGCAGGCACTTTACTTTGCCCTTCCTCTATTGTAGGCTTTCTTTAACAGTGGCATAACTGCCAGAAAGGGATTAGTTATATATATCTGTGTTCTTCACCCAAGCAGAAGATTTTAAAAGATGTTTTGTTACAGAAAACAAGATTCAAGGGGCATATTATTTTTAATGAAAATAAAAAAAATATAGGGACCATTCAACTGAACAGAAGAATTTGAAATTAAGATGGAGATTGATGAATTGGACCAAATAAGTCTTAACTGAGATCTCACGAAATCCAGGCCCTCGATCTAGGAAGATTTACTGAGGTAGAATGAATCCATGGAGACATATGTAATACATTTGTACTCAAGGCTCCCAAATCAAATATGAATGAACATAAGAAAAAGCAATGCATTTAACAAAGAAAGCTGAGATTAGAAAACATAGGCCAGAGGTAGTAAAAGAAATGGGGATGACTGGGTGAGGCAGGTCTTACCAGATCAGCCATGTGTATCTAGGCTCTTTCTTTGATCATGGCTCATAGTAATTTGATGGTGGTTCCTGCAAATACACGGATGCATCCCTGGGAACACGGCCAAGTCTCCTGACAGCTTGGAGTTTCTGATTCCGATTTGGAAGGTTTCGTCTATTAGCTCTTGCTTTCCCGCCATACTTTTAAGTGGTTCCTGAAGCTTCTGGTTACCAGGGTTCTGAGCAAGTCCACTCATGTGTCCCTGGCCTTGCCAAGGAAGTCAGAGAGCCAGGCAGAGTTGGGGCCAGTAACGCACCTGTGAGAGTCTCTGAAGACTCTTGTCACAGTGACACTGTTTTTCAGGGGACAGTGAACAGAAGTGGCCAGTTGAACTGTCATCCACAACCAAAGCCATTGCACTGAATGCCGTCTTCTCCATTACGTATTTTCCACACAAACAACAAACTGTTGTTCCCACTGTTGGCCTTTGTGTCACTAGTCAGCTGCTGACCTCCTAATCTGCACAGCTGTGGCTTCCCCACGTTGTCATGGAACAGATTGGAATGTCTTAATGGATCACTCTCTGAGGTTACAGTTGTCAAGTGAGACCAGCCTGCTGATTCTTATTAGCTAAATTAAGCTGTGTTACAGCAGAACTGGCTAATTCATTATAATGGCTGGGAAATCCAATGCAAATTGCCACATTTTGTAGAACACATTCAAAGCTTTGATGTCTGATTTTTTCATTCTCTGAATGCTGTACCCAAATATGGTTTTATGACCTACTTAAGGACCTTGTTGGGATGGTCAGTGGGATGTAATCTTGCTGCCCATATGCATGATGGTGGTGAGTCAGAGCAAGCCGTGTAGTGCATGGTTTATAATAGGTACTGGTGTGCCAGATTCAGGATAAAATTGGAGGACTCAGCTGTGGGTAACAGATGTCAAGCCCTATCCAAAATCCCAAGAAGATTTCACTCTTGCATATTGTCTGAAAGAATGTAGGTTTCTTCATGACAAGGTAAAGCTGCAGACAGTGCCTGACCCTGAAAGTCACTCAGTTGCATGTTCATTTAGTAAAGTCTTTGTGATGGAACTGGCCTAGGAACCCTGTGTTCAGGTGTCCTAATCCACTCTTCTACTTTGGGCAGACCTCTTCTGTCCTTGGGTTCGGCCTATCAGCTGCTTACTGCAGTTGATCAAGGTGATATACAATTTCTTCATCGCAAAGTTTGTTCAATAGTGCAACAAGTAGCCCAGACTGGCCTCGGCTTCTCTAGATCAGTGGGGATGACCTTGAACTCATTATCCTCCTGCCTCTGCTTCTCAAGTGCTTGAGTTGCAGGCATCCATCATCATGCTCCTGATCATAGAGGTATTTATCTTAAAGGTTTATTTATTGTTATTGTATACATGAATGCATATATTTTGGAAGTATAGTGTGTGCCTGCTGAGTGCTCACAGAGGCCAGAATCAGGTACAGGATCCCCTAGAACCGGAGTTACAGATGGTTGTGAGTCACCATGTGGGTGCTGGGCACTGAGTCACTGCTCTGTGAAAGAATAAAGACGTACTTGGAACCACTGAGCCATGTCTTCAGCCCTGATTGTAATGTTCTAAGGCATTTCTGAAACGGTCCTGTGTGGCTCCAGTAGGTTGTGTTTTTTTCTAATTCTTAGTTTTGACAACACACACGGATGCCTTTGCCAGATGTTACATGTTAACAGGAGTAAAGAGAAATGAAAGGAAACAAGTTTAAGCTAACACTGTAACTGTTGGCACCAAAATACTCTAGGATGTACAGAGATGTTTACTGAAGTGCTTCCTATAGCAGGAAATAAATCAGAAAATAGCCGGATACCCAGCAATAGTTTAACAGATACATTATGGCATATATATGACTGAACAATGACATTAAAATTCTCTCCAAGGATTATTTACTGGTATGGGGAAGGTCAACACAAAAGCAGAAGAAAATCAAAGGTGCTGAGCTGTATAGTTGGTGTCTCTCAATCTGCCTACAGTAGCCTACATAGAAAGAGGGAAATGTGGTAAGATGCTTGTCACCATTGAGTGACAGATACAGGAATAACTTCAGTCTTATTCTTTTCTCCCTTTTCAAGTTCTTCCTAGTCATCCCATACTACTTTAATGCCCAGAGCAAGACATGCATTTGTAATAAAAGGAGTGGGCAGGCCTGGATAGCTTAACCCCTGAAATAATCACATGGAAATTGAATTAATTAAATTACCATGTGGCCCTTTAGTTCTAACCTTTTCTTGGCCAACTCTCACTCTTGATCTAACCTATTTCTATTAATCTGTGTTCACCACAAGGTCGTGGCTTCTAACCAGTGTCAGTCTCAGGCAGGCAAACCATGGCATCTGCCACACTGCCTTCTTCCCAGCATTCCGTTCTGTCTACTCCACCTACCTGATTTCTGCCCTATCAAAAGGCCAAGGCAGTTTTCTTTATTCACCAATGAAAGCAACACAAATACAGAAGAACCTCCTACACCATTTCCCCTTTTTCTGTTTAAACAAAAAAGAAAGGCTTTCACTTTAACATAGTAAAATTATATATAACAAAACAGTTATCAAGCAAGAATAACAGTTACCATATTTATATCTACTTTATCTTTTATCATAACAAAGGAAAACTATAACTGTAACTATCCATTCTTCAACTCCATCAAAGACTCCAGAAGAATAAAATATTACCTAAGTAAACAAGAAGTCCAAAACTCTAGAAGTGACAGACACATCTCACTTCCTGGACAGTCACCCAAAGTTCTTCTGTATCATTGGGGCATCCATCTTCAGCCTACAGGCCCATAGTATCCAGCAGACTTTTGCATGAAGCAGGAAATTTCAAAGACAGTTCATCACTTTCTTCTGTATCCTGCAAAATGTCTCATAGGCTCTTTCATGAATCAGGAACCCCAAAGGATCATCTCAAGTTAATATGCATTAACTTTATTTCATGACTCTCTATACTCTTTTTCTTTTCTCTCCCAAGCCTACGTACACCCGTCCAACACTGTGACCCATTTAGAGGTCTTTTATGTCTGAATCTGTCCTGTTGCATTATCAGTAATTCTCTACTGTCTTGAAGAGCTTTTAAAATGTTAAGCAGCTTTGTTGCAGCTGCTCTGGATGTTGGCTCCGCCTCTCTCCAATTTCAAAATGGTGGAAGCACCACCAATGTTAGCTCTGGGGCCGCCAGGCAGAAGCCGTGCTCAGCAGTCCAACCCGGAGAATGAGCGTGCAACACATAAAGCTTTGCATCTGAGTTACAGCCAAATCTGTCACTCAGAGCAGTGCGCAGCCTGGAAACATCTCTCTGTATGGTGGCAGGAATCCGCCACGCTCTCCCGCCTGCCCATGCCTAGTAGACTGATCCCGCTGCCTGCCCAGGCAGGAAGAGCCGAGCCATTGGCATGGTCTTAGAGTACTTTCTTCCCAATCCCAAGCAGGCACACAAACATCCGGTCCCATAAAAGCCATTGAAATGCTTCATAGCCGGAGTTCACACTGGCAGCACAGCCCAGGAAACCCCGTTTTAAAACCGCCACGGCTTTGTTACTGATGCGGCTGCTGAGTGAGGAAATTCTCTCCGTGGCACCTGCCAGCAAACAGCAAAAAGTTGTGTTAAACTCTGTAAGTTTTTTTTGAAGGTCTCTCAGATTTTACATGGAGTCAGTCAACCACGTTGAGGCGCCAATCTGTAATAAGAGGAGTGGGCGGGCCGCATTCCCGGCCGCCCAGCTAGCTTAACCCCCGTTGCCTGGCCCATTAGTTCTAACAGTTTTCTTTATTCACCAATGAAAGCAATACAAATACAGAAGAACCTCCTACACCACACATTTAAAGCAGTTTGAGTAGCTTTGGTATGAGATGTATTGTAGCACTCTTTACCTGAGGCGTCTCCCACCTGCCCACTCTGGAAATAAGCTCCTGGTTTCTCTTCCTGGTTTTATTTCCAAACACCTTCCTTTCATCTTGAGGTCAAGGCTGCCATAGTCTCCCACGGATGTGGCAGGAAGCCTGTCGTCACCCTTGGCTCCTTCCCCTTTCACATCTACATTCACACGTTCAAGTTCTGGACCAGTCCAGAATACAGCCCAAGGTTGTCAGCATCACACCCTCATCATCACTCAGTGTGTCCCACCGTCACCCTGTCTCTCTAGGTGGGAATAGCGGTGTGATTTCCTGGTTTCAACCCTTTGCTCTTATGGTCCATCTTTCCATATAACAGCCAAGGTTGTTAAACTCAGGGAAGGTCATCATTTGTCAAAGATCTCCATTGCACAGGAAGTCAAGGGACCCACGTGATTCATGGTAGCCACCTCCCTGACCCTATTGCCTACTTGCTGTCTGCATTAGCTTTCTTCTTCATCATTTCCAGTCTCAAAGCATCTGCAGTGGCTTTTGCTTAGGTATCTCTATGGCCAGTACCTTTCCTTCACTCAACGTCTTTTCTCAGTGGTGCCTCTGGCAGCTCTCCGTTGTTCCCAGGTGTGCACACACAGACATACACACATGCACCAGTACAACTCCCCATGCATAAATTTCCATACATAAATGACACATACATTTCTCTTCTATAAAATGATCACCTTTGAGTGCATTATACAGGATGCTCATACATAATATGTTTATGTACAGAAGCACAGCTTAAATGCAAGTGTCATGTCATCAGAAATTCTTGGATATATTTCTTAGCTCAGTTTTCCTCTTGGAACCATACCTGCTATATGGTGGACACCCAGGGGCTGCTGGCAGGAAAGGTGACCAGTTCCAAGTTTGCGGTCACTGTCCGGGTGGTTTTCTGAGTTGCGTTACCCAGCATTTTTCTTACTGAGATGCTACAGCTGGACTCAGCCTGCTGATTGGTTGATGTGGTTCCCCTTGATTGCTTTTTTCTTTCCCCATGAAATGGTTCTAAACTAATTGGGAAAGTCCATTTCTTCCCTAGTATTTAGCTTGTCATTCATACTCTTTTTTTTTTTTTCTAATTAGTTCTTAGTTCTTAGAGACTTTCTTACCTGTTTTGACCATATTCACCCTGCTTTCCTAATTCTTCCTAGGTCCTCTTCTCTTTCCTGCCCTCGCCTGGCAATGGAGCTATCAACAGTTGTTAGCTTCCTGGGGGGGAAAGACAGTTTCCTCTAAGAGTGCAGCCCCTGGTTACTCAAGTGAAAGATGGCCGATCTGAGAATATTTGAGTACCATAAATTTGTCTTGAAATATATTTTTTATAAAGGGTTCAGACTCTTAATAGATTATTTTAAATCCATTTATTTCATTTTGTAATTTAACAAATCAAGCCACCAGTATATCCCAGGGACCTCTGTTGAAGTCAGAGGCAAAGGCATTGTTTTTACAAGACTCCACTGTCTAGATGGCAGATACGACAAGAGGAAAGTTAGGACACTACCCTGTATAAGAGAAGCTATTCTCCAGTAGGCACAAAATACATCTGGGTTTAAATTCAGGATCAAAAAGTGCAATCTTATCGAAGGTGGATGAGAAAGATGCAACACTTGCCAAAGTGTGTTTCATTTGCTGCTTTGAAGATGGAGTAATTTAGCCGGGCGGTGGTGGCGCACGCCTTTAATCCCAGTACTTGGGAGGCAGAGGCAGGTGGATCTCTGTGAGTTCAAGGCCAGCCTGGTCTACAAGAGCTAGTTCCAGGACAGCCACCGCCCCCAAAGCTACAGAGAAACCCTGTCTCGAAAAACAAAAAAAGATGGAGCGATTTCTTCCTATGGGAAAGAAATAGAAAAATTGATTGTGTGATTATTTTAGGAGGCAAGGAAACAGTAACGCTGAGAGCAGAGAGACCCGCTTGTGAGCTAGAAGATCTCCACTTAGTGAGCCTGAGGGATGGCTTACAGGTTAAGGACATGTACTGCTCTGGCAGGAGACCTTAGTGTGGTTCCCAGCACCCATGTCGGGTGGTCCACAGCCTGTGATTCTATCTCAGGGGATCTGATTGCCTCCCCTGGGCTCTGTAGGCATTTACATGAATGTGCTCTGTCTCTCTCTCTCTCTCTCTCTCTCTCTCTCTCTCTCTCTCTCTCTCTCACACACACACACACACACACACACACACACATACATAAATAAATAATAAAATAAATGTAAAGCAAAGGAGATCCAGATCTAGAAGATATAGGCTTAGAAGTTCTCATTTAGAGGATCTGTGTTTAGAAGGTGTGAGCTTGGCTCTACCACTGGAATTTGTATTAACTGCAAGTCCCAGACATCAGTGCTTTGCTTCTGAGTCTGATGGTTCCATGGAGAGGTATCCAGGCTTTGGAGATGTGTGCATGCCTTTTCTCAAGAGACGCCTTTCCTTGTCCACCCAGAACCAAGTCAAGCTCAAGGGACCATTAATACGATGACTTGGGGATTTTTAGGCTTCACTGTAATATTTTGCTGCCTTAACTGGTCTGGGTTGTTTACATCTCCTGCTCCATCGTCTGCTGCCTTCTTTACATTACCGACCGCCACCTACACAAGCATACATATCAGAGCACAACATACGTGTCTAGATATGTAGCTCTGGTGCCATCCTTACCATAGGAAACAAATAGTTTCATATTCTTACGGGTCTGAATTTATAAAACTCATCCTTCAGAGTGGAAATGAATGGCCGTTGTCCCACATAATTTTAAGCTAGCATAGGGCTACAGAAAGCAATCATTTTCCAACAGGATGTGTTTACTCTTCTAATAAACGCCCACTGCCAACTTCGATGACAGTCTTCACTTTTCTCTTTTCCAGCCTTTGCAGCTCGACTGTGACCATTGCGCCATAGTGTCCAATTCAGGTCAGATGGCGGGGCAGAAGGTGGGTGAGGAGATAGACCACTCTTCCTGCATTTGGAGAATGAACAACGCCCCCACCAAGGGCTTTGAGGAAGACGTCGGCCACGTGACGATGGTTCGCGTCGTATCGCACACCAGCGTTCCTCTTTTGCTGAAAAACCCTGACTATTTTTTCAAAGAGGCAAGTGCCACCATTTATGTTATCTGGGGCCCTTTCCGCAACATGAGGAAGGACGGGAACGGCATTGTGTACAACATGCTGAAAAAGACAGTGGATAAGTATCCGAATGCACAGATTTACGTGACCACAGAGCAGCGGATGAGTTACTGCGATGGCGTCTTTAAGGAGGAAACTGGGAAAGACAGGTGAGCCCTCGCTGAAACGGCCTCGTTGACTTTTATTGTCTTTTACGGTGAATCTTTGTCGAGCTAGCAAATGAACAGAGTTATTTTTTAAACAAGTTGCTACATGGTTTTAATTATTATGATGGCTGCAGGAGCCAACAACGAGGTCCCATTAATTCCACCCACACTGCCTTCTGTTTGCTTCATTTTAATAGTTCGAAGCTCCAAGAAATGGTGGATAGTTCTCCAAAATGTCCTTAGATCTCTTCCTATTTAGCTCAATTTGTTATTGATTAGAATGGATATTTGGCTAAAAGAGGATGTTTTCAAAACAGAAATACTTAGGAATCTCAGGCTTTTAAGCCATCTTAAGTGAGAATTGTGGCTCCCTCTGCCTTCTGGAAAGCAGAGACAGAATAGACTGTTGATCCTCTAATATGCACAGATACACGCATACCAATAGCCCTTTATCTTGAACACTACACTAAACAAAATAACACATTTGGCATTATTTATTACTTAAAATCATTAGCACTTGGATTCTTAAAGAGAAATGAAGTATAAATATCCTCTGCTCAGTTGTTCAAAAAACCAAGCTATGTTTTTGGTGCATATACTTTTCTGTCCCATTTTCATAAATCACTGTCCCCACCTTCTCTGCTCAAGACAGATTCCCCTCGTTCTCCCTTGCTCATGGCCACTTCCTCTCCTGGTTCCTTCAGGCAGCTCTTCCATCTGCTGGGTCTCCTGCCTCTTTAGGAAGACAACTAGAACAAGCGAGGGAAGCAAAATTACAAACTGATCAATCTTGGCTGATATTCATAAATATAGCACTCATAAAGAATTGCTGAAGAAGGTCTGGAAACCTGTGCCTGAAGTTTTAAATTATATGTGAATTTTGCTTATTTGTGCAATACTCTGAATAAATTGAGCTTCGACTGTAATTGCAGTGCTAACAATCTGATTTCCTTAAAATGCATGCCTGTCTTTGACTACTCAATAGCATCAAATAGAAAGTTGTAGGTATTGGGCAGCTGGTGGCGGAGAGTTGGGATTTGCTGTCTCCAAGTGTGATTTCAGTGCTCATCATGCGTTAACAGTCTTGACAGGGACTTTTTGTGGTCTGGTTTTTATCCAGTGTCCTATTCCCCACTTCCATCCTCAAGAGTACCTTCTTTAGTATCTTAATAAACAGCATATATTATATCACATACATGCATGCGCACATACACACACAGACACACAACACAGATACACACATATACACACACATACAATACTCAGATGGACCAATGGGCCTGTTGATAGTGTAGGATGATTTTCACTTACACACATACACATATACACACACAGACATATACACACAGACAGACAGGCATACACACACACACACAACACTCAGGTGGACGAATGGACCTATTGATAGTGTGGGCTGATTTTCACTTAGCATTTCTTCTTCTGAGCCCCTAAAATACAGTTTCACCTAGAATACAAGACAGAGCAACACAATAGCATGAGTCCCTCTTCTGCAGGAAGAACCTCAAAGGTGAGATCCAAATCGGTGTAGCATAGCCAAAGAGACAGGCAGATCTGGTATTTGCAAGAATTGTACTCGTGCATAGCACCATTCTGTGTGAATATGACCATTCTCCTGGGGCCCCAGAAACCTCTGGTCTCTCACTAGCCCTGAGCAATGCAATTAATTAGATGTATTTGGTTTGTCATTAGAGCTATAGAGCTATCCTTTAGGGTACCCCCTGGTCACAATGATAAGCCTGAGGATCATTTGGGGGGTATCAGAGAAGAGCTTAGTGTGGTATTTGTTCATGGTGCTTGAATCCCGTTGACTTTTTACTGTGAGCTTTCATTGAGACAGCGCTGTCACAGAGGGTGGTGGTAGAAAGATTAGAGAAGGAACAGCATTGGGAGCTTGCTTTCTATGTCCATGGTGAATAAAGCTGCTTCTGCTGCGTCAGATTTGCTGTCTTGGTAAAATTAGTTTGCAGATCTCCATCGATGGGGTCACTAAAGCTGAAGTTCTTTTAAAGGTCAGTTGGTTTTATGGTACAGTTTTGCTTCTTTGGTTTTTCCCTTCCTCTGTTATTTCACCGGCTACTGCAGACAGGATAACTAAAGCCTATAGGTTCTTTAGAGCTCTGCAGAAGGGATGACAAGTAGAATTTGACTGACCAGTGTGCTGTTGACCAAAAGGACCTCAAACACTTCCATCTCATTATGGTTTGAATCCAGCCCTGCTTGTGCCGAATATAGCAATTTACCATGGTTCTCTGCAGACAATGACAGATTTCCGAGTCTCTCTGAGTGGGTAGATGTTTGTTATATACACATGTGTACACACATGGAAATTGCAGGCAGAAGCCTGGTGTTTCCTCTGTCACTCTCTGCCTTATTGTTTGAGACAGGATCACTTATTGAGCCTGAAGCACCCATCTCAGCTAAGCTGGCTGGGCAGTGAGCTTATAGACGCTCAGGGCCCTGCCAGGCTTTCACATGTGTTTTGGAGATTTAAACTGAATTTGGTTTTGCATCAAGGTTCATACACATTGAGCTGTATTCACAACCTCAACAATATCTTCAGACGCCAAGCCTGGTAGTCTCCTAGTCTCTGTAGAGCCAGGCCTCAGCTTGAGGAACTGCTAAATTGTGACCCATCTTAGTCCAGCTGTATCGCACACACTTTCTCCTTCCTCGAGTATTATTTTGAAGGTAACCTCAGACTTCTCTCTATTCCATCTTTAAATATTTTACTGTGTATTTGTAAAAGACAAATGAAAGACTCCACATCCTACATGGAAATGCAAACACGTCTACCACACCATTGTGTGTATCCTTGGCTTGCAATGGTCAACATTGTCCCGTAGATGTACAAGTTTCCTTGTACATATATTTTAAGTATTAGTTCAAATCTGGGTTAACATATGGTCCATGCATTATAATTGAGTGGTGTATTTCCTGTGTGTACTTACCCATATAACTCTTTGCCTACACCACTCCTCATTGAAGAAACCTAGCCACCTGTCTTTTCTACAATGTAGTTAGTTTTATTAACTTCTCATGTTATTTCTTCTACATTGGTTTTTATGTATTGAGGTTGACTGGATTCAGATCTAATTATCATTTATTTCCTTGCCATGAGCATCTTATGATACTTGTAATCACATGATTATGCTTAATACAAACCGGATACTTGTAAGAACATCTGAGAGTTTTCTCTTTTTTTGTGGTAGAGACCACTAGTGCTAACTGTCTAGAGGCAGGAGTTTATTAGGGTTGCAAAATGGTGGTGTTTTATCTTATGATTGCTGGTGTACTCTGTAGAGAGAGACTTGCCCTTACTTGGTTACCATCAGACAAAAGATTGACTGGTTCTGATGCATTAGTTACTTGCTCGACATCCTCTGAACTGCCCCACATGTTCATAACTTCTAATATTTACACACTGCTAGCAGTTAAGTGTACCTGAATTTTTGTAATCTGTTTATTATAAAGCATAATGCATGCTCCGAATGTCTTCTGTTAGCCTGTGGGATCCTCTTCAAATTGGCTTTGCATACTTTTGATGCATGAGAGGTCATGGAGAGCTCCCCTCCTTCCTCGGATTGTAGGTGCTTCAGCACTTTGCATCTTCCTATGAACTTGTATTCACACATTCTCCAAGGAACCTTGATTCTTCTAGTTTTTAAAAGAATATAAACCATGGTAGTGTGGCTTTTATTATTAAAAAGTTGGATTTTTGTTTTTCAGCCTTTAGAGTGGGCAGAGATAAACGATAAACAATATATGATGTGTGCATTGTTTATAAATAAGATCATCATGATGTTCGAACTGAGTCTTTCCATTCTAAGTCAGGCCCACCAGCCTTTTATCTTACCATGCATGTCTTATGTTCATGTCTTCTTTCTGGCAGGCTGCCAATCAAAGATCCCAGGAACAGCATTGCAATTAATCATTTGCTTTATCTTGCAAAACATAGTAAACTTGGAGTAACGGCAGATCAGCTATGTGATCATTGCAAGCCTCTTACAAGTACTGTGTACCAAAAATGTTTAAATGGCAGGCGTTCGTGCCTGACATGTAAGGCTGATCTGCTAGATGTATGCTGGATAGGTCTCCCCCAAAGACTGCGGTATTTTCCTCTTTAGTATATAGAATGAATGCTGTTGTGTGCACACATAGTTACAGACCGAAAGGAGTAAGGAGCAAGGGGTCTCCTTTAAGTTAACTTTTGTTGTAAAGCTATTTCATTTCATTCATTTTTGCTTTCAAAATTTATCAGCAAGTTCTCAGCAGGCAAGTACTGTGCCACTGAGATGGCACCCCCAATCATCAGATTCTAATGGAGAGAGCATATCACTGGCAATTTACAGCCTTAAAATGTTGATGCCACTCATTGTTAAAATGATTTTTGATAGAAACATTATTAGGTTTAGTTCCTCAAAGGAAAATACTTCTCGATTCCTTCCTTCCTTCCTTCCTTCCTTCCTTCCTTCCTTCCTTCCTTCCTTCCTTCCTTCCTTCTTCCTTCCTCCCTCCCTTCCTCCCTCCCTCCCACCTTTCCTTTCTCTTTCTTTCTTTTATTTTTTTTTCAGTTGTCAAAGTTCCCTTTGAAAACACAGCCTTTGGCTGATGAGACGACTCGGTGGGAAATGTGCCTGTCTCCAAACCAAGGCCCACATTTGATCTCTGAGCCCAAACTGTGGAAGCAGAGAACTGATTCTTGGGAATTGTTCTCTGATCTCCACACACACGCACCCTGTTGTGTGTGTGTGTGCATGCACCCGCAACACAGATAGACAGGCATAATATTTTCTTGTTCCCAGAACTTTCTTCTCTTTCTGAAGGGACTGCTGTTGAGGAAATGCATATTGGTGGAAACAATGCTCAGACGCCTTCCTTTCTTGGGATGATCCTAGACTAACCCTTACATATACTGGAATTCTTTTCAAACCAGATGAGAAATCATTTGTTCTCATATTAGTTACTGCTTAAAACTCTGGCTTGTGAGTCAGTGTGGCCTGTGGGGAGCCTGGGAGCTGGCACAGAGGACATTCGTTCATTCTCTAGAGTTATCAGATTATTGGACAGTGGCTACCCTTATGGCTTTGTCTACTGAATGTAATTCTGATAAACAAGAATTATGAATTCTGTACATCATCCCTGCCTTCCAGAAACCTTCGGAATGAAAGGTTTTTATATTCAAAACGTTCTGACCAAAATGTCTCCATGCTTCCCCTTTGAATGATTGGTTTGCATAAATAAGTCTACCGTTCTGGCAGCCAATGTTTTACCCTAATACATCTTAAGACAGAATCCCCCTGGAGGTACTACTGGGCTGACAGCGGCACATGGTCCCCCTCCCCCTGAAGGATGAGAGTATGTGCCTGGCATGCACAGGTGTGGGGGGAGTATTAACTTCCCAGAAGGCCACAGGCCGATCGTGAGTGCTGTTCTGTAACCTCTGGCAGGTGGGCAATTGCCGCTTGCTTCCCACTTCAGAAACATGTTGGCAGATGTACACACATTATTTAATTAACTAATAATTGAGAAAGCTATCATCACTATTAAAAGAGCAAAGCTAATTCTAGGCTGATAAAGGACTCTGAGCTGCCCCAAATAGGTCGTAATTAGCTGACAGCAGTGTGGCTCCGCCTTTAGGGATGGGTGAAATTAATGAAAGCCAGGAGCGAATGGAACTGTGTTTCCGAATGCTCCTGCCTCAGGTGAAGAGGGTGAGGAAAGATGGGGTCACTTTTAAGTATCATTTAGGAGGCTGAAGACATGACATCCGCTGTCAGGAGGTACAGAGAGCATGGAACGAAGATTTGTATATAGCAAGTTCTCTGCCTCACTCCTTTCTGATAGAGCACTCCATCCATTGCACCCAGTCTCTGGGAGAGAAAGAGAAATCAGAAATGTGTTGACCCTGAGGTGTCGGCCCTTGTTATCATTTGTTTTGATAGTTTCCTTAGCTAGCCAGGGTCTTAAGGGCAGCGTGGGTTTAATTCTTTCAGCTGGGTCATTGTTGAAATTTTCTTGTAGCTTGTATCATTTTGAAAGTTTCTTCTATTACTACTCTAGAGTTTAAATTGGCTTATAGCCCTCGGGTTGGCAAACTCACAGTAGTTTCTAGGTTGAGGGGTTTTATGTCTCCTCAGAGGATTTGGGGTCCCTGCCACTGAACAAGGCAAGCAGATTCAAAGAACACAGTGTGGCAAGGAGGAGAATCCAAGCAAAGCATATAAGGCCAAAGAAATGTGCCACATTCACCCAAAGAAGTGGTATCCTTGTGTGCGCGGACTCCAAAGACAGACATCGAGCTGTTCCTAATTCTCAATAAATAACTCCTAACCCCAGAAAAATCCTTACTGAGAGAAACCAGGCAAAGTGGATCAAGCCTTGAGTGAAGAAGACAGTATAAAGTGTGTGCTTCCTTTTTGTGTCCTTTGGAAGACTGTCATTGGGAACTCTTAGCTCCTTTTCCTCTGGATGTGAAATTAATGGTCCTTCCCCAGCTGACTCACTTGGCAGGAATACTGAACTCATACAACAGTTGTGACAGACCCACTGGACTCCTGGGTTACAAAAGTGTAATAAGGTACCCACACTCTGGCTTCATGCTAACAAGCATCCAGGCACAGAGAACTTCCATTTCCCATTATTAAGAGGCCTGTGTTAGGCTCCTCTGTAGTGTGCAAATGCTGGGAATGGAAAATCCCATAAAAAGAAACCATCTCTTCAGAATAGCAGGGTAAGAGGGATGCTTATGATGTATCAAAATAACTGTACTGACTTCCATGTATTTAAAACATGCACACACACAAGCACGCATGTTCATACACACTCACATATACAAACACACATACTTCTACATACACATATATACACATAAATATATGCACATATGCACACACACATGCACAGATACACACTTTAGGTGGAAGTTTCCTGTCTTGAAGCCACTCAGTCCCAAATACCCAACAATAGCTTCCCAAAATTATCACACAGAGGCTTATATTACTTATAAATGGTCAACCAATAGCTCAGGCTTATTATTAATTGGCTCTTACATTTTAAGTTAATCCATATTCCTTATTTATGCTCTGCCATGTGGTGACACCTTTTCTCAGTACTGTGTGTGCATCTTGCTTTCTCTCTCTCTGTCTGGCCAGCATCTCCAGATTCCACCCTGCTTCTTCTCATCATCCTTAGTTTGTCTGACCTGCCAATACTTCCTGCCTGCTACTGGATGGTCAGCATTTTATTAAACCAATTTGAGTGACAGATCTTTACAGGGTACAAGAGAATTACTTCATAACACATACACATACACACGTGCACTCACGCACACACACATACACATACATACATACACATACACACAGTTGCGCATGCACACGTGCGCGTGCACACACACACAGAGGAGGGCATGAAGAGAGAAAGAAGCATGTTGAGGGGAGAGATTATGCTATCCTGAAAGTCCAAGGAGACATTGTGCTCAGCAGTCCTTTCAGCATAGTGACTTCTGAACACTGCACAGGTGAAGGCAGAATGCCCTCAGTGAGAAGCTGTGCAAGCCATGTTGAGAATTGCATGTCCCATTCCGACTTTAAAGGTTATTTATTTGTGATAAACTTTGTTCCACAGTTACCTCTTTCTCTCTGTAATTTGGATTTCCCCTGGCCTTGTATTTCTTTATCTGCTTATTTATTCATTTAGATTACCTTTCTCTCATCAACACTCATGCACCATTAATTAAGATTTGTGAGCTAGGAACAAACTCTCTGTATTCTTTTAAAAATAGATGAGAACTAAAGAGATGGCTCTGTAGTTAAGATCATTTATTGCTATTGCAGAGAACACGAATTCCTAGAACTCACAGCAGAAGTCTCTCAACCAGGATGTCTGCCCCAGGGGCATCTGATGCCTCGGAGCTCCAAGGTTACCTGAACTCCCATGCATATAGTCCCATACACACACACATATATATGCATATAATTTAAAGTAAAATAATTTTTTAAAAGTATATATGGTCAGTTTGTTTGTTTTGATTTTTGCACTTAATCTTGTTCGGCTCGTCTGTACTTCTAGAGCGCAGCTGCTGGAGCAGCCACTTCAGCAGTCCTTGCAGCATGCCCAGGATGCAGGAGCGCTGCAGCGTCTCGGTGACGGCTGCTTCCTCCCACTTACAGAAATACTGTCCTTTGAATTAGACTTCCTGGTGCATCTTTTTTCCTGAATGAAGAGCTGATTGTCCAGATCAGCACAGGACTTCACTGACTTGACTGTACATCCTGTTGACTCTTGGGCAACCTGGAACTGGGCTATAGAGTTTTCATCTCAATGAGAACGCAGGCCAGCCAATGCTGCTCATTGGAGGAGGCCACTTTACATTGTGCTATTTCAAGTGCTTTAAGTGGAAGGACAGACAACATCTCATTCATAGTTAAAGAATAACTGTTTCCTAAATAACTTTGATAATAACCTTGGTAATCTGTAGTTAGATCCCAATTCTGTGACCCTGTCCTATTTATTATACGTCAGTCATGAGGCATATTCAAGGGTACTTATGATCTGCCACACTATATCACTTGTCCATTTCCTCCTTGGGACAGCGTGGTGAAGGCTGGTGGTTATACCCACCTCGAGAGCAAACCATGTGCTTTTCACTGTAGCCTTCAGCTGAGGGACTCTCAGGTGTGTCAGGTTCCTTGAGTCCACTTCAGTGGCCGCTCACTTCCCCATCGTTTCCACTGCTGTGGCTGTCCTGTGTTACTGTCTGCCTCTCATACAGGTCCCCTCACTCAAACGCCTGCCTCTGTGCTTTCAGAGATGCTGCTTCTGCTGATGGCCCTTCCTGCATCACGATGCACACAGAGACAAGCCAAGTCAAGTGCTGCCTTAGTCATGAAACCTTTTGCAACATGCCCACATCAAGCTCATATTTCCTCTGAAAAATCATAGCTTGTGGTCTTTTTTTGTTCTATCATTGCACCATTGGTGCTTGTGTCTAAACTCATCAGGTGGTCCACAAACACCTTAGGAGGGTACCAGTTCTATACATTTGTTTCCTCAAACACCATGATAGACTCCTGGCTCTAATAGTCATCCAGTAAATATTTAACAAATGAATGAATAAGTAAATGAATGAATATGAATTCTTCCCAATTCTTTTGTGGACTAGAGACAGCTTAGTGGTAGAGAGCTTGCCTGGTGTGTTCAAGGTCCTGGGTTCAGTGCCCATTACTGGAAATAAAACCTAAAAATCTCTTTGTTGTTTATGAAACACTAGTGAATTTCAAAGCAGTTTTATGTTGTATAGATGGCTCACAGCAATGTTGAATGGATAAATTGTAGGGCTGGATTCTGATAGCAAAGTTTCCCCAGATCTATTCAGAGAGACCACCCATGCTCCATCTTAGTCAAAGGTTGGCGAATCTGTTACCTTGTCTATGGTTTTCATGGCTGGGTGCTAGGCTTGTAATAAGTCACTGACAGATCCATTCTTCAAAGGCAGGATTCTATTTTAGTTTCTCACCAGTGGGAAGGCAGTTTCCAAAATTTCACTCACAATTCTCTTAGCTGCCAGTTGCTTCATGAACAGACCCAGTCCGAGAACCTGAACCCACCAACACCCTTGATCCTTAGGTGACAAACGGAACTTCCCTCTCAGAGCAGAAACAAAAGACCCGAGCAGAGGACCAAAACCTCTAGCAAAACTATCTGGCTTTCATTTGCCAGCTATACATTTCAGTTCTCTTAAAAAATCACACAAACATTTTCTTCTTTGGTAGGAAAACTGTAAATTATTATTATTTCTATTATAGTAGAAATATTTTAAATATTGAGCCTAAAGAAGAGAAAAAAATGGCAGCCATGTCTTCCAGCACCTGCATAAATGTTTGATGAGCTGTGGCCCATGGTTGAGGAAAAATGTTGAAAACATTTTTTTATATATAATTCAGATCATGCCCCTCTTCGGTCGAACCCTGTGCTAGCCCTCTGCTTTTATATTTTTAAAATTTTATATTTTCCTACCCCATTTTACCTTTTCAGTTTTAGTTTTGAGACAAGTCTAAGCAGGCATAGAGCTTTCCAGGTAGCTAAGATGCCCTTGAACTCTTGAGCCTCCTGTGTCTGTGTCCTTGGTGTGCAGGTCGTGGGTCTCACCGCTGCACTCAGTGCCTGTGGGCATAAGGTCAAGCCCAGGGCATCACGCATGCTAGAAATGTATTCCACCAATGGGGCCACATCCTCAGCCAAGGTCATGCTTTCCTGATGGCTTGCAATGTTCCTGTTGGAGACCTGGTCCCCTTTTTCCTCTCTGAGCTTTATATGTCTGACTTAGCACGGTGTTCACTTAGCTTTATCATCTATGACACCTACATGCTTATTTTGGGTACCTTTGCTCTGCCAGGATGCTCTTTCTCCCACGTGGTGCATGGCCATCTGTCTGTCACCAGCTCCATGAGTTGATCAGAACATTTGAGACAGACATACAGACGTCATCTGTCCCGCATGTCCAGCCCTTTCCTTGTTCAACTTTTCCTAATTTTACCTCATGGGCTTTTCAAATCTACTGTGTTCTATAATGTCTTTATTTACTGCATCGCCTATTTCTTTTGCGTATATCTCCCACTAGGATATACGTTCCTTATGGGAAGGGAAGGGGTTCATTATTTTGTTCACTGATACAGACCGAGGACCTCAAATAGTGCAGGTTATATAACAGATAATCAGTATTTTCTTTTTGGTGGTGAGTGACCTAGAGATGCACAAACATGAAGAGGTTTAGGTGGTTTTGTAAAACTTGTTTTCCAGGGTCCTTCAGAGTAGCTGGACAGCAAAGCAAGAGTTGCAGACTTTCAGGGGGAGCATCAAACACATGCACAGAGCATTGTGTTCTCATGGCAGAGACCGCCAGTTTGGAAATATTAGGATCGGAGTTGTGATCGTTTTACCTAAGGAATTTCCCTGACTGCTTTCCATTCTTTAGTATATGGTCTTATAGTCAAAATGTAATTGGCTAGATTGGCTTAGTTGACCAGTGAGAACAGCAAAGCTCTCTTTCTTACCTGGAGAACAATGGTCTCAGGCCTGCAGCCTACATCAGGGTCACTTGGGGAGCTGATAGCACACACACAAACACACACACACACACACACACACACACACACTCACACTGCTGGGCTCCTGCTGGAATGCCCTATTTGGCATTTCTGGGCTATACCTCAAATCAAACTCTCTGCTTTTCTAGGAAATTGCCAGGCAGCGCTGGGCATGGCCTAGATCCACACTCTGAGACAGTCTGTGTCGGAGAAGGATCAAGCCACATTTAATTATTTTGGCTATATTTTGCCCCTTTTCATTGATGTCGTGTTCTGTGAATGTCTTGAGTTCGTTTCTGTGATAGGTTTGTGGAGGGGGATCTTCAGCTCAGGACTGAATGCCCCTGCAGCACTGCATTTTCTTTGCCACTGTCTCAAGCTCTAGCCCCTCTGCAGTTCTGCCAGATGCTGCTGCTCGTTAGCGTGGAAGAGCGTGGCACTCCATCATTCTGGATAGACTAATCACCCTGTCCCAGCTCCCGAGCAAGCGTCAACAGTGGGTGTGCGCTTAGTCTACTGTAGCTTCCCAGTTTTGCTCATTAAGTGTTTATTTCCCTAACAGTGCATGAGCTCATCGCTGTCTTCTGTCCTGCGTTCCTGTCACATTGTGTCCCTTTGAAGCTCAGTTGGGCACCATTCCATAGAGGTGACCGTCATGGCCTTACCTGTCTGTGTGTCCAGTTTCTCTGTTGCTTTAATTACCCAAGTTGAGGATACTGGAAAGTATGTCCATGAATTTAAGACACCAAATAGCATTTCATTGTCTGACTCATCCAAGTGGATGAGGAGGGCCATTTCAGTATTGACGGCAAAGCCCAGCATCGTTTTCCATGGATCATGTTTTTCCTTATAGAGAAGGAAGACTAAGGAAGCACAGTCAATGAACAACATTTTTAAAGCTTAAAAAAGCAAGACAGGGACGCAAAGATGGGCAGCCTCTTCTAGAAACCATGAAACTGTGATGTAGAGAACTGGTTAAAAATTAGGGTCTGAGTCGGGCAGTGATGGTGCACACCTTTTATCCCAGCACTCAGGAGGCAGAGGTAAGTGGATCTCTGTGAGTTCGAGGCTAGCCTAGTCTACAAAGTGAGTTCCAGGACAGCCATGGCTGTTACACAGAGAAACCCTGTCTCAAAAAACCAAACCAAAACTCAAAAAACACTAACATAGGGTCTGGGGAAAATCTGTATATTAAATATTCAATAAGTGGACTAAAAAAAGACAGTTTTCATTAAAATAAAAACCATATTGGATAAATCATACAAAGGCTCAGTTGCATGTGCAATGCTATCTCCTGTTGTGACCAGGTCATTTAGTGTTCCCAGAATGCTTCTCCACATAGTTGAATATTGAACGTGTGGGATTTTCTTGAGTTTGCACTGATTAGAGATATGAGGAGATATAGTGGAGATGTTCCAGAAAGGCTCTCAGGCCTATTAAGGAAGTTCTTGTTGGAAATAGCTCTTTGCCCATGAGCTCTTTATGAACCAAGTTGTTCAGATCACTGTTCTGCATTGAGTGTCCCAGCCTAACCGTTCATTGCAGAAGAGCACTCATGAGCTTCACAAAGAAGCGCACAACAAGGCATAGCCCCAGCTTCCAGGCCAGTTCCCCAGCACACGGTTATCTTAGTTTTTCTCTCTGTTGTTATGATAAAATCCTTTTGCAAAAGGCAACTTTATTTTAGGTCACAGTTCAAGTGATAGTCCAGAATGGCAACAGGAACTTGAAGTCTCTGGTCACATTACTACCACAGTTGGAAGGAAAAAAAGCAATGAATGTCACAGGCTAGTGGGGAAAAAAGTGTTTTTTTCCCACTTTTGTACAGTCTGGGGTCCCAGCCGGGAGCTGGTACAACCCACAGTGTGAGGTCCTCCTACTTCAATTAGTGTAAACAAGATAATCTCCCAGAGGCATGCAGAAGGCTCATCTCCCGTGTGATCCTAGGTTTTGTCACTTGGACTGTGGATGCCACCTACCACCATGTTCTCTGTATTTCTGTTGTGTTTCTCCAGTCCTGGTCTGCCAGGCTGTAACAGACCCAGTCAGTTTTATTTAGGGTGCATCCATTTCTCTTCCATCAGTGGAGCACATTTTACTTGTTTGTTCTCCATGGGGATGAACCCGCCCTTTTTCTTCTCTTTGTCTTCATGACTCATCATGACCATCCCACCCGGATTAGGGGGAAAGATCTCCGAAGAGTGAACCGTTTGCAACTCGGTCACCTGGAAAGAAATACATAAAGTATGAGACCAGCGGAAAGTGCCGTGAACCTGGCATACCCTGCTTCCTTAGCAGGTGGATGCTTGGTGGGCAGAGAGCTTCTGGTGTTTTTGCTGCCAAGCACATTGTGGGTGTTCAATAAATATTAAATAATAAGAAGAATTTCCTAATTATGACGAACATTTTTCTCCATTAGGCAGATGGTGCTCCATAGGAGCAGGCCATTATTTATAAGTGTGACACAAGGTTCTGGCAGTTGTGTGGGAAATGTGGCTCTCACTTTGGTTACTGATTATAGGCTGTGGCAAAGTTTTGTGTCAAACAGCTTGATCAATATTAGTTAATGTTTGTTATTTTTAAAAAAGGAACCGTGAATAGAGAGATGGACCTTTTGTGTCCTTGTCTGTAATCTTAATGATTAATAACCCTCAGCTATAAAATCATCCCTTGTAATGCAATATAAAAGACATCTCGGAAGGCAGCACCATGTGAGTGCAAATCTCACCCTCCCTGCTTTCTGCCAGCCGACACCCTTCAAGTCCTTGGACGGCCTCTTTGCGGTTACTAAGGCTCGAGGTGTAGACCTCTGCTCCTCATGGCTCAGAGCCGTAGCTGAAACCTCCGTGGAGCTAAGGAGTTAATTAGGTGTTCCCAAAATTTATGATTTTGCACATCACCACGATGAAAATAACAGTCTCATCCTGGCAAAGCCATGTGAATTACAGTGAGCGGAATGATGAGCAGCAGCAATTCTGCCTTCTTTGGAGCAGTTCATCTTGTTGTCAGCTCACCCAGATGTCCAGAAGTCACACACCAGAGGCATGGCTTTGTAGTGCGAGCGAGGTTCGGTGATCAGATGTGACTTCCCTTTCTCAAGTCCGCTTTCTATAAAGGGTCTATGCAGATGGAAGCCTTCAAGAATATTCACCAAATAGCAGCGTCTGCTAGGATCCCAGGCAGCTACGCGACTTCTCATCAGAGATAGAAAACATCCTGTTCACTGACACGCCCAGGCGCCCTCACCCACATACGCTCCCCCTTAGGAGGGGCGTTCATTCGGGTGTGAGATAGGAAACTCTGATAGTAGCTTCGTCCATGCCGTCTGCAAACATCTTCTGAGTACATGTTCCCTGGGTGATAAGTGGGTGTCAGACCATGTCCAGATGCAGAGACGCTGCTGATGTTTGAGACATATTCTCTACCCTTACCAGGATCTCTAGACGCTCTGGCATGTGTTGGCAGGCTCTCTGCATCCAGTCTCACCTCTTTGTTTTTAATATTTATAAATAGCACTCATCAGGATGTCAGTAGGTAGGAAATGAAAGCAGCCCAGAAACCCAGCCAGGACCACGCATGTCCTGGTGTGACTTAAAGCGATTCTGACCTCAGGGCTGTGCAGTGGACCACGATGTGTTCTAGGGGAGAAAATAAGTCTTATGTCACTGATGGACAATCCATGGGCTGGAGATTGCATCTGAATTCCCCATAGACCTGTTAGGAAATCAAGACCATGGGCTTCTAAAGCCTGGAGTCTGCCCAGAATATGAGCTCATAAATATGTTAGCTTATGATAATGCACATGTTCCTATTTTGAAAAGCATAGTCTCCATAATTCAAACATCCGGAGCACCTCCAGGTAGTGACAGGATTTTTCTCCTTCGTTTCTCTTGGGTGTTGATTCAAATGTCATCTTGTCAGAGAACCTTCCCTGGCAACACCCTTTGCCACCCTCTCCATAACCCATGTACCGAACTCCATTTTCCCTGTCACTACAGTGTGACATGTTACAATTTGCTCTTACCGGTCTACTGTGTGAGACTTTCTTCAGCGGGACTTGATGCTGCCCCTTCTCAGCGTACCTGACACACAGCATCGCCCAGTTGTTGAGCGGAAACATGTGGCTTAGGGGGATGCTGACTCATTCATAGAAGGAGCAGCATCAGCCAGGGTCTCTTAGGACTGGAGTAAATCTGGTCCCTAACTTTACCCCTCTATTATGCCTTGAGAGAATTTTACCATGGCGAAATTTATGCTTTGAAAGGTACAGTCTGTGAGAAATGACATATCTGTTAATCAGCATTTAATTTGTTTCTGTTTCCATGCATCTGAGACAAATCTAAATGCTATCAGAAATTCTGGTAACCAGGGAACACATATGGAAGTGATATAGTTTGTTAAAAAAAAAAACCTGGAAAGCGAATGTTTCAGTGAGGTTCTGTATTGAGAAAAGAAAAAAAAGATTCCTGCAAAACTTCCCAAGAATTCATATATAACTCAGGAATCTCCATTAACAGCTCTAGTGGGCGAGGAGAAAGGGAGGTGGCAGGGGGAGCTAAAATGAGTCCAGCACATTTATTTTGTGGGCAAGAAAACCTAAGATTAAGGCAAATTTAGTAAATTTCCCAAGATTCCCTGCATTTTTTTGAGGCTTTCCTCCCTGGCCCCTCTGAATGCCAGACTGGTACCATGCTTGCTGGCTGCTGTGACTCCCCAGAACTGAGTTGACACCCCACCCCCGCAGTGTTTCTCAGTGTGTTCTGTGAATCCCTGCTTTCTTGTGAAGGATATCCCACTTCCTCAGCCTAGAAAATCTCAGAAACTAGATCCTGGGCTTCTGTGATGTGCCTTACATACAGTTTCTGAGATCCAGTGACCTACTGTGTACAAGGATCCTTGAATTTGCTGTGCATAAAGAACAAAAGCTTTAAATCATATTATCCAATAATTTAACATCATATTTATTGAGGGCTTTGATTGGTGGTTTTCCTCAGGGAAAGATACTGGCCATTTAAAAATCTCCTTAGAAGCGTGTGCTGGTTAGTTTTCTGTCAACTTGACACAAACTATATTATCTGGGAGAAGGAAACCCCAAAGGAGCAATTGCCTCCATCAGATTGGCCTGTGAAGCATTTATTTGATTAATAGTTGATAGGTGAGGCCCAGCCAATTATGAGACGTGCCACCTCTGGACAAGTGTGAAGACCGCCTGAGCAAGCCATAAGCAGCGTGCCTTTATAGTTCCTGTCCCTGCTCTGTGTGAGTTCCTACCCTGGTTTCCCTCAATGCTTAACTGTTATTGGGACGTATATGCCCAATAAACCCCTATTCCAAAGCTGCTTTTGGTCAGGATGAGAAAGCTAACTAGGGAAAACTTGAATTTAAGCCTTTCCAGTTCATTAGTTTCTCCAAGAAACCTTGTAGAGTACAAGGTACCAGGCATATAGCCTGTGGTGGTCTCAGTCAGAAGCATCACCAAAGGCTTATGTCTGAAGGTTCTATTAGGGGCACTGGATGTAGATGTTATGGAACCTTTAGGAGGCACAGATTTTCTGAAGGAAGTACTAAGGACAGGCCTTGAACGTTTGTGCCCTCTTCCTACATGTCCTGCTCTCTCTCTGCTTCCTGTGTGTGGATGGAAGCGTGATCAGCTACTTCCTGCTTCTGCTGCCCTCTGTACCTTCCCGCCACCAGTGGGCGCTATCCCTCTGGAGCCGTAAGCAAAAATAAACCCTTCCTCCTATAACTTGCTTTTAGTCATGGCATACCATCACAACAATAGAAAAATAACTGATACGTAACCCCGATTTCAGGAGACAGACGCAGGTCCACAGGGACACTGTGGACCTCAAAACGATGAAATGCAGCTAGCAAAGGCCGGGTGTCATCGGGCTGGACTCATAAACCTCTGATGTGTCTCCCAAACACAAACAGTGCGATTCTTTACTCAGAGACCATGGCGGAGGCCTGCCGCATCAGAGGGAGACGCTGCTCGTTGTTTTTGGTGGGATTTTTGGAGAGTCTTAGCAGTTCCTGCCCCCACCGCCACTGTCGCCCTTTACTTGAAGAAGTTCAGCTTACACCATCACCCATCAGCTTGCCCATCAGCGTTTTGTTTCTTCTCACACAACCCTGAAATTGAGCCATTCAAAAAATTTCCCACAAATGGCTTTGTGGGGTTTTAATTTAATTCTCGGCATGGTGATAACTGTCTAAGACATATATCAAAGCGCAGGCTACTGAATATTTTATACCGTGGGAAGTGTCTTAGGAAAAAGTTGAGGGCTTAGGGGCCACAAAAGAGAAAAAAGTGAGGGAAAATAGATTTGAGGAAACATTATAAATCAGAATTTCTCATAAGAATGTTCATGTCTTGCATGTTCTCCGTCTTGTAACCTCCTTAGGCGCAGACTGCGGCGAGGCTGTCCTTCTCTTGTGCACTCCGTGTCGCTGCAATTTTCGTCATAGGAAATGGGGGCATTAATAACTTGGTCTCTGTGGACAGATCATAATAGGAAACCTTATAAGTAACTGCCCACTAATGGGAAAATTGAAAATATGCACTGAGTTCTTAATGGTCATAGTATAGCCATTAAAATTACAATTCTGTCACGATGGAAGAACTCATTTTGTATTAGTTTATCTTTGCATAATGTTAATAGCTAATGAAAGCATGACAATGGCATCTAATTAAGCTTGACAACATTTCTGTACTTCATATAAATGGGCTGTTTTGCTTGCAGCCATGTGTTGGGGACATTAGCGAAGTCGGGGTCTATCTCTAATAGGAGGCTTGCAAGGTGAGACTGAGCCTTGTGAAACATTGGTCTTCTGATGGATGACTGCCTGGGCCGGACTTGACCGAGAATTCTGTGCTGAGAGAAGCACTGGAAGAGGCTTTCCTCCCCAAAGCGAATACGGAAATGTCACCCAGCCTTGACAGGGAAGCTGGAGACACAGTATCTACCCTAACCTCATTTCCCTGCAGGAAGGCTCTTCCTGTCCACCTCTCTCACGCAGCTGTCTCTACAGCCCTGTTTATCTTTCTTCCTCAAGCCTTCATTTCTCGTGCTGTGATGCCTGATCCTTGTATAGACTTGGTGTAGCTCTCTGTTTTGGTTCTGCTGGCCACCTGCACACTGTTCTGCAGAATACCCAGTGTGCACCAGGTCTCAACAAACATTGCCTGATGACAATGCCAGTTTTGCAAGCACTTGGAAGCAATAATCAAAAGCCTTCTTGGGATTCCTGGAATTTGCCCGAGGCTGCTTTTATACCGAGAAACAATGTTTTCTGAGCTTCTTCCTTACAGGGGTCTTGGCAGAATCAGGCACTGTCCCCTCTGCCCTGAACTCAAAGGCCTCCTCCTTGGGGGCTATGTCATTGTAGCAGGGACTTTATGAGCAAGGACAGAACAGCAGGGGTCGGGAACAGTCCCGGCAGTTCCTCTCCTGCTGCTGGCTCCCAGCTCCCTGCTCAGTCCCCGCTTAGGATGGACCTGGCCTGGCCTTATTTCTATAACTCGTGCTACTCAGACTCCAGAAGCAAAAGCCAGCGAACACTGACTGTTAGCCTCCCCCTGCCCCTGAGCTGGGATGCTGGGGCACGTGACTGTCCACAGGCGCAAAGCGTTCTCTCTCCCGTTGCAGGGGATGTGAAGAGCTCCAGATGCAACATTTGGTGATTCTTTTTAAAACAAATTGCACGCTGTATAGATACAATTAAAATAAAAATTAAATTTCACTTAAGAAGTAATATGAAATTCCAGGCAAATTCAACTGATTTTTTTAAAGCTCTTAATATAGAGACAAATTTATCACAGGTTCTCCCCCTGTCTGTCTCTCTATGGGTTTTTTTTTTGTTGTTTTCTTTCTCAAAGACATCACACAATTTTCTATTTAATCAATTTTTCCTGGAAATCTGTTGCCACATTTTCATCTATGCAGAAAGAGCTGAAAATTAAACAGGACATAGGAATAGAATAAAAAGCGGACCCGTCTGTAGCATGTTTTGCTTATCTGTTTATTAGGGGGTCTACATTTATATTTTAAAGATTTTCAAGATTCACCTCAAAATTCATCATATGATAAAGAAGAATTGCATGCCTTCCCTGTGCTCACATGTGCTTAACCTCCCAGGCTGTGCTCACACTCACACGTGCTCTGCCTCCCAGGCTGTGCTCACACGTGTTCCTCCTCCCGGGCTGTGCTCACAGTCACACGTGCTCCACCTCCTGGGCTGTGTTCACACTCACACGTGTTCCTCCTCCCGGGCTGTGCTCACACTTACACGTGCTCCGCCTCCTGCGCTGTGCTCACACGAGCTCCTCCTCTCGGGCTGCGCATGGCCCCTGATGTACTCTTGCACTGATTACAGTGGCTGAGCCTATGCTGATGTGCCAGGATCACCCAGGCTGTCATTTATTGGGTTCATTCTGGAATCATTCACTCTTTAGGTTTGGACAAATCTGCAGCAATCCCCTCCCAATTCTAGCACCACATGACACTTCCAGCATTTTAAGGATCTCTGTGGCCCTTCACTCTCCTTGATTTTAGCCACTACTGATCCATTAACAGTTTCTGTGGCTTTGTCATTTTTTAGCTGTCAGGGAAGTGGAGTTAGATAATATTCAGGATTTTCCTATTATCATCTTTCACTTGAAATATGCAGGTAAGATTCCTCCATGTCTGTCCGTAATTTGATAGCTCCTCATTTCTTCGTGGTCCTATTGTGTTTATCTACTTGCCTAATAAAGGGCACCTTGGTTGCTTCCAAGATTTGTCAATCGAGAATGACCTTCCTATATTCCTTTATCATTTCTGACAGCAAAATATGTGCCAGAAAGAACTTGAGAGGAAAATTTTATTTTGCTCATTGTTTCAGAGGGCTCATCCCGTCATGGTGGGGAGGGGGTGGCAAGGGAGCATGTCACAGCATGGCAGCCAAGAATCTGACCAAGGAGGATGCTGGAGCCTTGCTGAGCCACACACTCTCTCCAACTCCACACCGATGCACTTTTTGCAGCGAGACTCTGCCTCCTTTCTCCTGCTGCCTCTTGGCCTGTGTTTTTTCTCTCCTCCTCCTTGCTTGTACCTGCTCTCTGCTCTGCTCTCTGGGTCTTTGTTCCTCCTTGGAGCTCTCTCTCTGCCACTCAAGCATTCTGCTCTCATCCCTGGAACCAGACTGATCTGATTGCTGTCTTTTCTCCTCCCAGACGCATTTCCTGTCTTGTATGTCTTTTCTATTTCTGGTGATGTGATGCTTGTCACTCTGGTTAGATTTTGTTCTTGTTTTGATTTTATTTTTCCTTGCTTCCTGTGTTTGTTTGCTTGCTCAGTTGGTTCATTTACTTTACGGGAGACAAAGAGCTTTTATCCTCACCTCTTACTCCAGGTTTCTTCTCCCTGCTGCATTTTACAATGTGGGTATGTAATTCATTTAAAGTCCCGGCAGACAGCTCTGCGGGTGGTGGGCTAATGCAAGATTTCTGTTTTCTTGGTTACAGCATTGTGTGTTTTATAGAATTGTTGATGCCACAGATGTGCAAATATTTGTAGTTTGACGCTAAAAACAATCCCACTGTTGCTCAAGAATCCCCAGCTTCTGGGTCTGGCTGCTAGCTTTCCTGCACCGTCTCTTCTCCATCAGATGCGGCTGACTGGCTGAGCCCGAGAAAGACAGCACTCCTTCGGACTGTGGAAGTGAGCCTTTAAAAGCTAGTAAGAACCTATAAAACGGAAACTCACTTGGCGCATCTGATTCCCCAAGCTGTGGCTCTGCTGCTCGTGAGTGGGGAAAAGCAGGTCCATAGCATTGCTGCCTTGGGAGACCCAGCGCCATCGTAGCAGTGCTGTTCCCTTGCTGGTGGTGCAGGTCGAGGTGATGCCCGGCCCACCATGCTCATTCTCCGTTGTGGCACCAACCTCAACAATGGTGCTTAGGTGTTTTATCTTGTGCGCTGATTTGTTCACTTCCTCCTTTAGCATTGACATCTCCTGCTCCTATTGACAACTGCACACTCATGTCAGTGTGTGCCGGGTACTGCCGTTTCCTTACTCCTCACAGAGAACCTCCAAAAAGACAGCCGTGCGTGAGCTGCCGTGGCCTGGTCACCCCATGGGCACAGTCACTCTCACAGGCTGCTCTTCTCTGAACAACACTCTCTCATTCCTTTATTCAGTGAGCATTTACTGAGGGTCTAGCCTGTGCTAATCCCTGTGAAAACATGTGGAAAGAGGTCTCTCTAGCAAAGCATGCAAACACACCAGCAGGGGAACACTCCTGAGGCCTGGGCATGGGGGCATGTGCCTGTAGTCTGCACATTTGGAGGTCAAGGCAGAAAGATCACCTTGAGGTGAGCCCAGGCTGCAGAAAGCAAGGCTCCATCTGTTAAAAAGGCAATCTTTTGGGCGATGGTGGCACACACCTTTAATCCCAGCACTCAGGAGGCAGAGGCAGGCGGATCTTTGTGAGTTCAAGGCCAGCCTGGTCTACAAGAGCTAGTTCCAGGAAAGGCTTCAAATGCTACAGAGAAACCCTGTCTCGAAAAAACAAAAACAAAACAAACAAAAAGGCAATCTTTAAAAAGCAGGTATTTATAGGGTAGAGGAGGAACTGAGGTTAGGATAAAAAACTGTAGCTGGGCCTTTCTCATCGTGTGGAATTCACTCGAGCGGGTGGGTATGTGTTGACAAATTGCATCCTGAAGTTGCCGCTGGGAAATGATTTTCTTCTGCCATGCGTAGTTTGATGATTCACATTTAATGCTCTGTCATATCTTTTCTCAAAAGTACAGTTTCCTTGTCTTTAAAGTTAATAATTCATTTGCCCAATAATCAAAACAAAACCATAGGTGAGGAAATATTTAAAATATGTATAGGAAAGAGCCGCTGATTGAAAATATTTAAGAAGACACTGCATCTAGAAAGCATTTCAGCAAATATATGAATGACAAGCATTTCATACAATTAGATTATAGGTGAGGGGAGCAAATGATGGAATGAGTGGGAACAAATTACCAGAGATAAGGGCGTGCAGCAAGGCTAGGGCAGATCAGAGGTGAGATGCTCCCAGGGGGGCCTCTCAGAGTGTGGTGGCTTGAAAGGCAATGGCCCCCAAAGGGAGTGGCGCTAGTAGGGGGGGGTCTGGCCTTGCTGAAGTACATGTGGTAGTGTTGGAGGAAATATGTCACCGTGGAGGTGGGCTTTGAGGTCTCATATATGCTCAAGCCACGCCCAGAGAGACAGTTGACTTCCTGTTTTCTTCTGATCAAGATGTGGCCAGTACCATGTCTGCCTGCATGCTGCCCCGCTCCCCACCTTGGTGGACTAAACCTTTGAAACTGTACGCTGCCACCTCAGTTAAATGTTTTCCTTTATAAGAGTTGCCATGGTCATAGTGTCTCTTCACAGCAATAGAAGCCCTAACAGAGACACTCAGAAATGAGGAAGACATGCATTCACACGCCAGAGCAGAAGTCAAGGGAGGTTTGGAGCCCCCAGATAGCCCTGTGTTCTGACACTGGATCACGACAGGCCAGATTCTGAGTAAATAGAAGAAATCTAAAGTTATGTGAAGTGCGTTATCTTGAGGCCTTGCTGACCCTCTCCTTGACTAACGTTATTAGCTAAAGCAGAAAAGACCTAACCGTAATTTCCCTGAAATGAATGATTTTCTTCTTGGGGTTGGGGAGAGTTTCCATCTCATTGAGGCCAATATTTCAGCATCCCTCAAAACCAGAGCTGAGCAGCGCCGGTGCATCCATGGTTGCGTTGGTCGATTGTTCTCAGGTGATAGGTTCCTATGGCACACAGGGGCTACTGACGACAGCCCGCTAATGCCTCCTACCTCACCCATGCCTTCATGTCCGTCCGCAGCCCGGAATGAAAACTAAGAGCAAACCCCCTTGAATGAAATCCGAAATCTAATCTCTTTGCATAAAAGCATTTAGATGGTAAAATATACATTTTCTCTTTGTCAATATGTAATTTTCCAAACTCACTTAAGCTCAAACTGCTAATAATGAAATGAGCGCCAGCTCAAAGGTGGATTAAAGGGCAGCCAATGGAAGATGGCCGTGATTTCTGAAGACCTAAAAGCCCATCGGAGCATCACATCTACGGAACTGCTGGCCATTAAGACAGGCTGCTGATTAAAGCCTAAAGAGCAATGGCTTTTTCTTCTGGAATGAATTAGCAAGTAACATTATTGAAGCATCTAGTCACAGATTTGTAATATAATGAGGACCATGGAATGCTAACAAATCAAGTTTAATACTTCTATATTTTTCCTGTCTGTGGTGCACCAGCCATTATTTAACATACTAACTACTGGGAGAAAGTTATTAATGAAAGGTACAATAGTCACACGTTAGGGTGTCTTCAGAAAAGCCTTTGATAAACCCTCAGCTTGTACTGTGGATAGTGCCAATGAGTTTTCTTATGTTATCCCATTTAGTCCTTGGAATGATTCGTAAGTGAAAAAAATCTTCTCTCCCCATTGATGACACATCTCAACAATGTTCTGGCTGCTGGGCAAATTACTGAATAAAATAATGATACAATCTTACCTTTGTGTAAGATAACACACAATAACCAAGGGGTCCCTCCTTCCTGCTTCCCTTCCTTCCTTCCTTCCTTCCTTCCTTCCTTCCTTCCTTCCTTCCTTCTCTATTTCCCTTCCCCTTCTTTTCTCCCTCCCTCTCTCTCCCTCCTCTCCCCTCCCCCTCTCTTTTCCTTCCTTTTGCCTCCTTTGCTCTCCTCCCTCCCTTCCTTCCTTCTTCCCTTCCTTCCTTTCATTTTTTGGCAACACTTTGTCACAGTAGACATGCACTCTGTCACCAAGGTGCATTCCCCAGACTCTGGAATCCTCTTAATATTAAAGCTGTTCCCATTTTGAAATTGAAATGACACTGAATGACGTCAGTACCTTTTGAAGGAACCAAATTTTTTCCACATGGTAGGAATTTGTCCCCCAGCTAAGTGACATGCTAGAAGATGGCCGCACCGGTCAGTCCTCAGCCTATGGGACCTTGCTGGATGCTGAGCCAGGCGACTCTTGCACTTGCCCATGCTGGGGTTTTTCTGTACTAGGTATGAGTCTCACCCAAGGCCATCTCTGTGAATACGACTTTAAAGAAAGGAAGTTTCTCTGCGCTTCCTCGCTTTTCCCTCACACACTGAGTCCCGGGAGAAATGGACATGATATCTGGATGAGCTGGCAGCGGTCACCTGGGTGCAGACACGGGTCCTTGTCTTTGGAAGATGATTTCTGCAGTCCAGTTCTCAGGCCTCCCAGGATATTCACTCATAACCTGTCTGCAAAACCAGTGCGCTCCGTTCCAGCAGCTCCATTGGGTCTCAACTGCTCTGCTGCCTTCCGGAAGGAGCAGACCTCCTCGCTCAGAAAGATTTTGTCGTCCGATTGTTCTCACAATCACAGTCCTTTTTCTGATTCCCTAAGTGAGGAAATCGTTCCATGTAGACGACCCTCGGTCCCTGGTTGGATTTTAGTATCCAGTGAAGTCTTATTTTTTTATCTTGCAGAATTATTCATTCCAGAAAATAAGTTTAATTCTTCATAAATATGAATGCAAGACTTTTTCCCAAATCTGAAACCATCATTTTTGCATTCCTTTTCAGTTTTTTTTAAAAATTAATTGTAAGAATTTACTTAGTAAAAAACAAGTTTTCAATTACTTATTTTAAAAAAACACAATGTCAAAAGATGAAAGACCTAAGTAGTCTAGACTTGGAAATGGTGTCATTTAAGCTTTTTGTTGTTGTTGTTGTTTAAATCTGAGATCCATCTTCTAGAGATTTTAATAAAATGTGACACTGGTTTTTGGAATGCTGGTGACCTGTGGTCCATTAACAAGGTCTTCCAATTTTCCTTAAACAGTTTCAACCTTACTAGTTCATACATCTCCCTGCAGCCAGACCTGCTGTTTCCTCAATGCTCCCAAAGGTTCCCCTGCACAGACTGTCATGGCGATGCCTGTGCCCAGGCAGGGTGGGTCTTCCTTTGCTCTGAGCTGCCACGTTTTACCAGCACTGGATAGACAGAAACTCCAAAGACCTCATCTCAAGATCCATGTCAGCGTCTAAGAAAGGTACACGGCAGTGAGCAATTGGGTCTTTATTTCCAAGATGAAAAAGTGAAACGTGGGACCTTCTGCTTGGCATGGCATCTTCTCATGGGCAAGCTGATGTTTTCTCAGCACTGGGTTGCAGAGTCCTCTGCAAAGGCTTGTTGGACAAACCACAGCCTGAGTCAGGACTGTTCTGAACACTTACAACATATAAACTAATTTAATACCCGTTACGATCCAGTGGGGCTGGATCAGTATCACCTCTAGTTGTAGAGGAGAGAGGAGAACCACGAAGACATGTTAAGAAACATGGCCAATGTCACGGCAGGGGTAACTGTAAGAACTTGTGGGCAGTCAGAGTCAGCTTTTCTCTGGCAGAATCTTGCTTGTGCTGGTATTTGAGGTCTTGCTACAGAGTTTGATAGGTGACAACCTCTCTTGGAATACCTCCGTGCACAACAGTATGCCATGCATTTAGCTTGGACTTGACAGGTTTTTCCATCCCTGCAGACCCCCCTAACAGCCTCCGTGCTGTTCCATCTTTAGTCGGTTACAACAGTGGAGTTAGTGGGCACTCAGCGTGAGAGCCGGTAGATGAGGGACGTAACTGGCTGCAGAGAGAACTTGCTATGGTAAAAAGTATGTGCTTTAAACTACAGCAGTGACTGAATGCCATCCACACTTCTAAATCCTGAAGAGTTACAGAAAAATAAAATTATAATCATAAAATGGAGCTTTTCAAAGTCACAGATCTTAGAAAGCAAACTTCCTCTTCCCTTCCTATAGATTATGTTTTCTGTTAAGCCATATACACTAATGACTGAAGAGCCTCTTGGAACAGCTTAGCTCTATTTTGACAGTAGCTCTGGAGCAGAGTCTTCAATGAACTGCTCCTCAGGGACTGCTCCTCCCCTTGGCTGTCATGGGGAAACCAGTGATAGATGGCCTTGATGCTGCCTTGAGAAGCACTTTTCTTGACCAATGATTTAGGGGAGAAGTCTGTGTTACTATGGAAAATCACGATGCCTCCAAAGACCTCATCTCAAGATCTGTGTCAGGGACTGAGAAGGTACACAGCAGTGAGCAATTGGGCCTCTATTTCCAAGATGAAAAAGTGAAGCGTGGGACCTTCTACTTGGCATTGGCATCTTCCATGGGCAGGCTGAGCTTTTCTCAGCACAGGGATGCACAATCAGAAGGAAGGCCATCCCTTGCACGTGGGCAAGCTCGGCGAGCAGCTAGACCAAAGGGTGGCTATTGAAAGAACATGCCAACAGCTCGAGTAAAGTCGAGGAAAGTGTGACCTATGTCGGAGAAGTCGGGTTGTTGAGAATTTCTCAATGGAAAAAACGGGGGAATCAATCAGGCAACAGAACTTCTAAGGCAGTGGATCATGAATTTGTGCTCTGTGGAGTCTATTTTGAAAGAATAAACTTGAAGCCAGTTTGACAGCACACACACACACACACACACACACACACACACACACACACACACACACACACCAGAGCTTGAGAGGTGGAGACGTGAGGGTTAATAGTCCAGTCTTGTCTTTGTTTATATGGGCAAGATCCGTGCAGCCTGAACATTTGGGAGTAGGTCTCCCTATAAAATCAACAATACTGTTGACCAAATCAAATTATGAACCTTGTGGCAAAAGGTGTGTGTGTGTGTGTGTGTGTGTGTGTGTGTGTGTGTGTGTGTGTGTGTGTGGTCTTTATGATAATGTGAACCATGGAGCCCAGTCAGGGATGGCACCTGAGTTGACTGGATCAGGACAGAGACATTGCTTCATCAGCAGGACAAACGTGGACCAGAATTTCAAAGCAGAGATGATTCTGTGCCAAGGCCAAGATGCTCATGGCACATACCTCCCTTCTTTGTAGAAAACAGAACTTTATTGGATAGAATCATATTTTCTTTTGTCACTTTTTTGTTTTAACTTTTACCTTCAAGCCACCTAGGAATATAATAGCTTCGTAAACTAAAATTGATTAATTTTACTACTCTCTATTTTAAGAAAATGGACAATTTAAACTTATTTTTATTATGAGAGTCCCTGTCTGGAAGTAAACAGACCAAGAAAACAAGATAAGTTTTATATTTTAAAAGTTATACAGGTAGGAGGGGGAAAGAAAGCAGCGTACTATCGTAGCTCAAGAAAAGATGGGACAATTTTTTTTTTCAGCCTGAACTGCTAAACGATGTGAGCACCTGTAATTGTAATTGTCACTATGACTGTAATGTCACTTATCAAGCTCACTGATGACAGTGTGTGATCTACTGTGGTAGTTTGAATAACAGTGCCCCCCCAGGCTCATATATTGAATTCTAAGTAATCAGGAAGTGACATGGCTTGAGAAGGATTAGGAGGTGTGGTCCTGTTGTGGTTGGTGAGGCCTTGATGGAGCAAGTGTGTCCCTCTGGGGGAGGGCTTTGAGGGTTCAAAATGTCAAGCCAATCCCAGTGTCTTTCTCTTCCTGCTGCCTGTGGATCTTGATGTAGGACTCTAAGTTAGTTTTCCAGTGCCATGTCTTCCTGCAGGTCACCGTGCTCCCAGCCATGATGATAATGGACCACACATGCACTCTTTGATCATCTGTAACCCTGTGAGGCAGGTACGACTGCTGTCTTCCTTTAGCTGTAAGAGAATTGAACCTCAGAAAACTTACATTATTTGTCGAAATTAGCCAGAAAGGAATATAGGGAAGCACATAGGTTCAAAACGAGGTCTGAACCTAATGTGATTGTAGAGTCTGCACACCTACCCCTCCAGTACGGACAGCACCCTACAACCTAAGTATCAAATCTAGACCTTTCCAGGCCTCGCTGCTGAAAACTAAGGTTCTGCAAGTGTCAGCCTGCAAAGTCTTTGAATTTACCACACAGCCCTTTGCTGTGGTCTCACTGGTGGGGTTTTATAGGCTTATGTAAGTCCCTTCAGTCCAGGATGACAAACACAAGTGGGGAGTTCCACAGGGCAAGCATGGAACTGATTAGGCAAGAGTCAATGATGGTAAGAGCCTGAGACCTTTGCTGTATGTCCTGGGCTGGGTAAGTTAACAGTGGCTCTTGCTGAGGCCTCCTCCTCTGGGAACTGAGTTCGTGTTTGTCCACTTTACCAGCCAATGACTGACCAGCTGTACTTCCTGGGAACAGTGTGCAGAAATGCTCTACGCACTGGCCTTTTCCTCCTACCCATGTTTTCTCCTCTACCAGTGTAGGTACATACACTTAATTTTCACATTAAAATTGTATTGTTTATTTATGTGCCTGTGTGGATATGGGTGTCCACATAGGCCAAAGACCACCAGAGCCCCTGGGACTGGAATCACAGACAATTGTGAGATGGCAGAGCAGTGTCCTAGGAATTGAACTCAACCCCCTGGGAGAACATGGGTGCTAGGAATCTAACTTGATCTACTGGGAGAACATGGGTGCTAGGAATCTAACTTGATCCACTGGGTAACATGGGTGCTCTTACCAGCTGAGTCATCTCCACTGCTCCAGGATTTAATTTTCCAGCAACCAAACACAAAGATAGGCTTCAGAGCAAATGATGGATCATAGTTCATAACAAAAGCAAGGGATTTTCTGATCTGGCTCTTTGAGTTATCTGCACTATCACTGGCCCTCTTCACTGGACCGAAGTTGCTCACATGGGTTATACCCCACAGCCATCAGAGTGTCTGTCTGCACTGTAATACTGAGCTCCTCCAGGGTTTTAATATGGTTTGGGGTTAGCCGGAGGAAAAGGCATCGGATGTGGACATGTCTCTCTGATCAGCCAACGAAAGCACATAGGACCCTTTCTCTCTGTTCCTAGCAATAGATCTGCTCTTCACTGAGAATCCTTAGATTTGCACCCAGCCTGACATCGGTCTCACACCATCAAGCAATGTGTCTGACTTGGGGTCACCTTGACATTGTCCTTTCTGTGAACAGCCCTCCCCCGTTTGGAATTCTACCTGCAGGAACTGAGTTGCAATCAGAACCCGAGTTCTTCAACCGAGTTTAAGATTCAAAAATCAAGAGTCAGAACAACGTAGCCTCTCCTCCTCCATCAGACTCCTGCTGAATTCAGCCTTCAGTTTTCACACCTACCACTGATAAGGGAGATCAAAATGTTCTCCTGCTGTGCTGCTTTTACTATTTCTCTTCAAATCACTGGCTTTCTGTAGCTTCCTTCGGTGATCGCCGACATCTCCACTCTCATAATTATGATTACTCAAAATTCCTTTTTCTTGAAGGTCCCCATTTTGAAGACAAAACGAGACTTGATGGTACTAGCCTTGGTTTCATTCTAAGAGTTTCTACTGAAAAAACTCTTTAATTATAAGATCCAAGTATATTTGCCAATCCCAAGCCAAAAGCATATCTGTCATTGTTAATTCCTAAGGTTGGCAGGACAATTAATGGCAGTGGCCTCCAGCTTGACTGAGATCAGAAGCTCTATCAGGTCATCATGCCTGTGGTTGGGAGGAGTATCTGCCTCCCACCTGTTGACGCCTGTGGGGCACATGACAGGGTTTCCAGAAGTGTTCAAAGACACAGAGGGCCACAGCCCTCAGTAGTTCCTACATATCTTTCCTATTCCTTTCAGGAATCCACACACCAAAAGGATTTTGTTTTGCATTTTAATAGCTTCCACTATAAAGCAAGTGGAGAATGTAATTTCACTTCCTTTAACTTTTTAAGTGTTTGAAGCATACAGTATGTTGCCCTTAAGTTACTTTATACTTTTTTTTTTAAAGCCAAGATGGTTTAATGGAAACTAGCCATCTAGGAGGCTAGAGGATGGCCCAGAGATAAAGCACTGTGGGCCCTGGTACCCTCGTAAGTACTGACAGGCTGTGGTAGCCAGCCTTTGATACTAGTGCTCAGGGGACCGTGACAGGAGTCACAGAAGAGAGCTGGCTGGCTAGACTAGTTGAACTGTTACACTCTGGGCTCAAGGAAGATACCTTGACTCAGTCAGTATTTGGGGTGAAGAGCAATCAAAGGAGACAGCAAACATCAACATCTACTTCCATACATATATACACACCATACATGTGACCCCTCCATACACCCAAACACACACACACACACACACACACACACACACACACACACACACACACACACACACACTGTTCTTGCTGTGTGTATCATGAAGGAGTCACGTTCCCACCCTAAGGAAATTGGAGAGCACCGTCTACATAACTACTGTTTATTTGCTCTCTTGGGACTCTGGGATAGCATCAGATTAAGTTTGGCATCTTAGTGTATATAGAAGTGCAGAAAATGTCATTTTCAGCTATTTTAAACACAGACTTTCATCAGCTGTGGGAACCAGGAGTCTGGGTAACTGGGACTGACTTCCTTCCCAGAGAAGGAGGGTCAGTCCCACAGGTCCTCTTTCTCCGGAATCAGCAGACAGCCACTGGCATGGTAGTCCACCTTCAGAACTGCTCTCTCTAAAACTGGACCCAATACTAGACAGCTGAGTTAGGTTATAGACATTTTGAGATCTTTTTTCTGAATTTTCTGAGTGAGAGTCTAGAAGGAGGGTTGTGTGTTGTCATCATGGTCCTGAATCCTTGGAGAGGGGACCTCACTTGTTGCCCCGCCTTGACAGTTTTCACTCCGGACCCAGCCTGGTGGTAGCTCCCAGCCAGGTAAGGGGAGAGTTCATGAGACACAGTGAAGAAATGAGTGCAGCTGGGTTCATTTGTCCTCACAGCAGGTTGCAGATGAGAACTAAGCTTGGAGACACCAGCTTGCCCAAAGGGAAGCTGATGTTCCCTCAGCATCCTCAATGCCTGGCATGCCCTCAGCACAGCCAAGACTGCTGAGAGCATGGACCAGTGTTGGGACTCTGGTCAGGAGCCTCATCATTGATTCTTCTCTGTGGCAGGGAGGCTGCTTGTTAGTTTCTGCTGCTCAGCCCTGAAATAACCACACAGAAACTGTATTAATGAAATCATTGCTTGGCCAATTACTTAAGCGTATTGCTAACTAGCTTTTACATCTAGAATTAACCCATCTCCATTATTTTGTATTTTATCACGAGACTTGTGACCTACCGGCAAGGTTACAGCATGTCTGTCTCTGGCAGCGGCTCCTGCTCTGTGGCTTCTTTCTGACTCTGCCTTCCTTCTCCTAGCATTCAGTTTAGTTTTCCCCGCCTACCTCTGTTCTGCCCTGCTATAGGTCCAAAGCAGTTTCTTTATTCATTAATGGTAATAACAGCACACAGAGGGGAATCCACATCACTTCTCCACTTCCCACCCCTCAGCATCCTCAATGCCTGGGATGCCCTCAGCACAGCCAAGGCTGCCGAGCCCGTGGACCAGTCAGGATTCTGGTCTGGAACCTCATTGTTGTTTTTTCTCCATTTCCCACCCTTGCCTTCTGCTGGAGGAATGAACCAATGAGCAGCATCAAACAGTGAGCAGGACACCTTTCAGCCCACAGCCCACAAATTGGACCTAGAGAGGACTACCTTCTTGTCCTCATCAGGGACCCAAAACTTACTCTGGACTCCTCAAGTCCCCTCTAACTTGGAAGACTTTGGTCATCAAACTTCGGATTTTGAAAGGTTGTTTGGTTTGGTGGTTGTGTGTGTGTGTGTGTGTGTGTGTGTGTGTGCGTGCATGTGTGTATATGAGTGTTTTGCCTTCATATATATGTATGTTTGCTTATATATGTATATGTATGCATACACACACATATATACACACCCTGTATATGCAGGGCCCAACGAGATGAAAAGAGAGATCACTGATCCCCCCCACCCCATAGCTGGAGTATCAGTCATAGACAGTTGTGAGCTGCCACCATGTAGATTCTGGGAACTAAACCCAGGCCCTCCACAAGAACAGGAAATGCTCCTAACTGTTGAACTATCTCTCCAGCCCCTCAAACAATTCTTAAGGGAGGACCTTGCCATTTGTCTACTGTGTTCATCTTAAACCTTTGAAGTGGTGAATCTTGAGTCCCGATTCCTCTGGAAGACTCAAAGCCTAGTGAGCACAGAGCCCTGTGGTAGGTCTGTTAGTGAAAGATCAAACATGAGGACCCGAGTTCCATCCGCAGAACCCACCTTTACAGAGGAGCGGGGCATGCTGACCCACATTTAAAGCTCTGGTGAGGCAGAGACAGGCAGATCTCTCCAGGCCAGTGATAGGCCTTTCCTTAAAAAGAAATTAAATATGGAAGGAAGGAAGGGGGAGGGAGGGAGGGCGGCAGGGAGGGCAGGCTGGGTGGTACCATTGAGGTACTTTTCTAGCCACCACATAGGTGCAAACACCAGTGCACATGTATGCATAGGTGGAAATGTACACAGGCAGTTCTCATACACAGAGAAAATTCTCATCCACTGTGGGTGAGTATATTAAGAAAATGACACCACATGATTTATCTTGATGGCTACTTTGATCTCCCTTTGACAATATATACATGGGCAGCCTTTCCTTTCGATCCGGGAAGTTCTGATATGCTGTTTGATGGCTATGTAGTATCATATTGCATTGGTTCTATTAAAACTTCTTTAGTCCTGTGTTATGGGACACCATGAAGTTCCTTATTAAATCACCTTCCACTTTGTCAAATGAAAACCATGC